>NQII01003377.1:800-181809 GCA_002778355.1 Clitarchus hookeri | reverse complement strand
AGTCGCGTGGGTCTTTTTTCCCTTTGACCGTCTTGCGAATCAATATCCATATTGCCACGGGGCCGGCGAACCGAACGCCGCGTCCGAGGGGAAATTGCTTGGCTGCAGTAAAATGGTTCCCTCGGCCATTATTCTAGGAACATCACAATTTCCTGTTACAGCAATATACTCTCCCAGCGCACGGCTCGACAGAGCGGCGGAATTTACAGGACGCCCCTGACACGCATACACACACCCCCTAGCAATTTCGCACATGTAAGTGCGAAGAACTGCTGCGTTACCCATCAAAAGCGTTCCGTACATGCCAAGATTTACTAGAAATACAGCAGCTGCTAGTTCTTACAGCAATGCCGAGAATAAGTAGTAAAATTATTAAATTTGACAAAGTAAACGTTCCCTCCTCCCCCCACGAAAAGAAAACAGCATTTCCTCACATTCTATAACAGCGAGTTCAAACACTCCGCCGAAATACCAATGACAAAACATAAGATAGCGGGATATCGCTTTAAACTAAAATATCCACAACAGGATGTCCCAAATAAACTATTGTTACAAGACACCAGATGGGCGTATGTGAGTTTATGAGTTATTGTAGTCTTAATAAAAATAAAAGAACTGAATTTGATTTCCTAATTTATTCACACAGCTATTATTTACAAGATTAAACTAGCCTTATTCAATACTACTCTTGTTATTCTCAGTGAACACTGTATTTAATGTCTATCAAATTCTATTTAAAATCCCTATATATGTCTCTGTATTGGTTAAAGTCACTTAATTCACACTCATTATTTAAACATATTCAATCTGTATATTGCCATCATTCCAAATGTCAGTCACTCACGCATCCATTTCAATAGTCCCGCCCGCGTCAGTCTCACACTTTCCACTGTACCGATGTCCGCAGTCCACAGAATTCACTCTCGCTGGTCACTCTCGCTGTCACTCGTCGCTCTGCTGGCTCGACGCTTCGATGTCTTCGCACACCTGCCGCTTAATGTCGCACAACCCGCCGAAGTCCTGGCACGGAGGCTCGGACGCTTAAGTAGTCTCTCTGGCCCGATTTAGAAGGTTCCCCGCATCCCGATTCTCGCTAAGAGAGGAAAGGGCGATGACCAGAACATCCTTTCAAAGATAACCCCAGAAATTCAATCCACTGAAGTTCAGGAGCCCACAAGTCCCAATAGGCTTATCTCGAACAGCGACGGCTCGCCTTTGTAAATCGCCGCGCACTTCTCGTGTTACTACACGCCTGGCCTTGGCACACTCCTTCGCTCTTTGTGTGCGAATGTTAATAACAGTTACAAATTTTCAAAATCAGCAGCAACTCAACGTCTGCAACGTTTTAGAACTGAACGACAAACAGTAGCTACGGTTTCCACGGGAGTGGATTAACAGGCTCGATGGTAATGTTGCGGTGCACCACTCTGCTGGAAAAAGCAATCGTCATCTGGATAGAGTTGGTGAACAGCTGGTATAATGTTTTCCTGTAACATGGTCTGGTGACTTTCAACTCTCACCGTTTCTTCAAGGAAGAATGGCCCCACAAGTCCTGTGGTAGACACACCGCACCACACTGTTAACCCGGGAAGATTAACTACTTTCTCTACCACAATGCGGGGATTTTCATCGGCCCAGAACACACAGTTATAGCAGTTGACAGTTCCATTCAATTTACATGTTGCCTCATCGGACAAAACAATAATGTCAGTTAAATTTTCGTTATTGTTGCGCATGTTAACAACCCACTCACAAAATTCGACACGCCTATCTGGGTCGCCTTCATTCATAGTACGAAGTAACGTGGGGGGTGTGCAGCATCCACTTTACTTGCTTTTAAACGCAACGGAAACTTGATTTACTGACACCTGACTCACGCGCAGCTTTCCGTACGGACTTCGACTTCCTGGGGAACGAGTGAATTTTTGCAGCATAGTCCCCACACAACTTTCGTCCCATTGTGGTTCTCTTCCTGCCGCACTGTCCTTTCTTCACATCACGCATAATTATTAAGTCCTATCTAGAATCCCGGTAAGGAGTTTTTTTATGGCAGGCTATCCCGCCTGTGCAAACGGTGTAAAGACTGTATAAAGTGAAATATTTAAAATGTTTTCGAGAGTGAAACTTGATTTTATGCCCATGTTATATATCACTGAGTACCAGCGAACAATATATACATTTTTGGCAGTTATGTGTAGGTAACGGACTTTTTGCACAATTTTAAATTTCAACTTCTGAACAGTGACTTTTAAAAGGATTTACCGAAAAAAAATTGTCCAAATTTAAACAATTGTCAATTTTTTAAATAATGATTTAATACCGCACAATTTCTGTTTTGAATAGGTATATCAAACACAATCCGTACTTTCTTTTATTCACTGAGAGCAAATTCAAATGTACAGTGTCCTACACCAACACCATTGAGAGTTAACATACTCTCAAACTATTTATTTTACATTACCTACACGATGTTGTATTTCACTGCTCTGAACTTCAATATTTTGTGAGTGTGTTACGTTAAATTGTATTCCGTTTTGCGTCACCACCGGGAATGTTTTACGGTTGACCTGTCATCTCCATCATTTTGATTTGAAACCTCTCACCACGCGCACACGTAAAATAAAACATGGTCAAGAGTTCACAGAATGACGCACCAATATGCTGTCTTTATTCTGTTATATTAAAGTATTTTATTTAACGACGCATACAATTTCGTATCAAATAATTCAGTCTCCAATCTCCGGCTATGTAATTTATAAAGTTGTCAAAAGAAAAATAATGACTAATCTGGTGTTTCCTGCACCTGCCAATGTAATTTCAAACGTTGTAATAAATTTTGCGTTTGCACGGAGATATGAAATTTTTGCTCATATTTTTCTTTCACGAGTCTTGAGTGACATTGCTTTCTGAAACCCCCGCGGATGTTTCAACGCCGTAATCTTCTCGCGCAGAATCCATCAGCATGTAATCCTACGAGATATCTCAGGACCACAGCCGACACAGTGCATCTCCAGCTGTTAGACATTCCAGAGCACGCGCCCAAAATCCACCCTCTTTTCTTGCTCATTTTCCGCAGCTTCTCCTCCTCATCCGAGTAACACCTGGGGAGGCAACCTTTNAAATCCACCCTCTTTTCTTGCTCATTTTCCGCAGCTTCTCCTCCTCATCCGAGTAACACCTGGGGAGGCAACCTTTTCCCCGGAACGAAAATTTTCTAACGTAATGCATTTTCCACGCGGCCATTTCCTCCCGCCCCACTTATGTTCTTTGCNTCCCCGGAACGAAAATTTTCTAACGTAATGCATTTTCCACGCGGCCATTTCCTCCCGCCCCACTTATGTTCTTTGCTTTTCGCCAATACGCCTGGCCGTCTCTCTCGTTTCCTGCCTCCCCGGGGCCTCTCACTCGCGCCAAATTGAGTTTCTGCTCCGACCAACCCGCGGCCGCAGTGTTTACGCTGAAAGCTTTCAATTTCCAGGTGTTCCTTAAACTCAGAATTATTTTTTCTCCTCTCGAAGAGCCTTTACACGAACCAAAAGCATCAAAATGTACCACTGAACGCCAAAATTTAATCGATATCACATGAGGTATAGTAAACACATCCTTCCGGAAAAAGAGATACGTTCATACATTAAAATTCTTACTACACTATAAATCTGTATCAGTGATTGCAATCCATGGAATAATTCTTACTGGATCTTTAGCTAACAACCTGTTACCTTCTGACGAATCAGTGAAATGCACTCGGGTTTCAGTGCCATGCCAGTGTAATTCACAATAAATCAGTAGAAATCACTGATAAATAAGTAAATGCAGGCAACTAAACAATCACAATCATACAGCGGGAGCAGTTTTAACATTAAGAGAATGTAGATGATATTGTAGTAATAATACTGAGAACGTTGTTATTCGCGTGGCATAATGAAATCTAAAGAAATGTACTCTTACGAGGAATGTTAATTTTTGTGTTCATGCTGTAATGGTCTGTACAACGTCAGCGGTGTTATTCGAGTTGACTGCGCACTACTTCGTAACANTTTTTGTGTTCATGCTGTAATGGTCTGTACAACGTCAGCGGTGTTATTCGAGTTGACTGCGCACTACTTCGTAACATGGGACTGTAAATCTCGATATGTTCCATCAAACTCTGGATGCTCTCTGACGTGTGCGTGCAGCTGCAACACTTAGCTGCAACGACTATTCTTCCGAAAAGACTTTCTCCCGAGATCTATGAAGTTTCGTTAAATTGCTTCTCTATTAAAACATAAAAAAAAAAAATAAAACAATAACGACTGAAAGGTCATGTCTTAGTTCACTTTGAAAAAGGTTTGATAACATTTATTTTACGAAAAATCGTTAACTGCCGCAATTAAAAAATACGCAAACATTTCATAGCGTAATTGTGTAGATTTCTTTAGGAACTCGTAGTTTTGTAGACCTATTTCAATATAAAATATCTTATTTCGTAAGTAAGTTAGGTTTTATTATTATGTCCAAAAAAAANGTTTTGTAGACCTATTTCAATATAAAATATCTTATTTCGTAAGTAAGTTAGGTTTTATTATTATGTCCAAAAAAAACTAAAATTGTGATATTAACATGGCATTATGCAAAAAATATGCTGTATAAAATTTTTATGAGAGGAAATNAAAAAAAACTAAAATTGTGATATTAACATGGCATTATGCAAAAAATATGCTGTATAAAATTTTTATGAGAGGAAATAGTATGTACTTGAAAGTAATGGCCACACGTTTAAAAGTATTTCATAAAAATATAAAATTATTTTTTTATGACTATCACTCCAGTTAATCAGCTACTATCAGTTACATTCAGAACATAAGTGGACTTTCGTCATTGCATAGTGATTAAAAATAAAACCAAGAGAATAAATACTACACAAAAAATATGGTAAATATAGTAAACCAAAATTACCACACAAAATAACAAAAAGATTGAACAAAACCCTCTACTTACAAACAACTACCAAAGAAAGAAATTGGTGGTATGAGTAACACAGTCACGTTAATTTATGAATTTGAATTAATCCCTTCATTTGCCACGACAATGATTTAAGGGGAACTTTCCTACGCTAATATACGATTCTTGGTTTTTCTAGCTTGTTCATGTTTTTTTTAAAAGATAATTATAAATGTTGGCATAATTAATATTGTGACGTAATTAGGAGTACGTATTTCAGTTGTTATGCATGTGCTGCTGTGTAAACGATGGCTAAACGACATGGCATTTAAAAAAGGACANGAGTACGTATTTCAGTTGTTATGCATGTGCTGCTGTGTAAACGATGGCTAAACGACATGGCATTTAAAAAAGGACACAACCCTAAATAAATGTAACTTGAAAGAGCCTGTAATAATTTACATATACTGTATGCTAAAATAAAAATTTGAACGTAGAAAGAAAATTTTTTTCTTTGAAACCAGCGGCAGTTAAAACTCGTGTTGCTATAATTACAAGAAAAAAAGGCACATTTTTCTACCGAAACATTCGTGCACACCTCTTTTCGAAATGTTGAGTTGAGAGATTTGGGCAGCTCTTAACAACGAGGTCTTGAGGGCCGATGANGAGTACGTATTTCAGTTGTTATGCATGTGCTGCTGTGTAAACGATGGCTAAACGACATGGCATTTAAAAAAGGACAACCCTAAATAAATGTAACTTGAAAGAGGCTGTAATAATTTACATATACTGTATGCTAAAATAAAAATTTGAACGTAGAAAGAAAATTTTTTTCTTTGAAACCAGCGGCAGTTAAAACTCGTGTTGCTATAATTACAAGAAAAAAAGGCACATTTTTCTACCGAAACATTTNGCGGCAGTTAAAACTCGTGTTGCTATAATTACAAGAAAAAAAGGCACATTTTTCTACCGAAACATTCGTGCACACCTCTTTTCGAAATGTTGAGTTGAGAGATTTGGGCAGCTCTTAACAACGAGGTCTTGAGGGCCGATGAGGGTGAAATGAGGTGATAATGGAACAGCGCCGGAATGCAAGGGCTGGGGAAATGGGAGATCCCCGAGAAATCCCACCGACGAGCCGCATGATTTCCACTTGCAAAAATCCGGGAGTTACCCAGCCGGGGATTGAACCCAGTTCGCCTTGGTGGTAGGCGAGCCGTCTAACCGCTCAGCCACCGTGGTCCCCATTTTTCGAAATGTTTTGCTGTTCTTTGGATCTGACGGGTAAGTAACTATACTTTCCGCAGCTGATCTGGTGCCTCCAGGTGACAGGGTAACCAGACCTTAATAAGCTGTAAGACAATGGTCGGCTGTGCGGCTATATGGGGTGAGGATGCCTCAACCACGGAAGGGGCATGTCTCTACCAGGTCTTAATTTGCTGTAAAATTGCACACAGTTTGGCTATGTTGCACAAACCTGGTTGTGATTTCCTCACCTATGAAAGGGGAATCTCTCTTCCGATCTAGGGCGACCAGTCCAGTTATTTAGTGGTTCCTGGGGCGGAGACCCAGGCTGTGATGGCAGTAAGGTGTGTGCCGGCATTGGGAGGCACTATACCTGGCGGGATTGTCCTCGACTACGGAAGGTGCTTCTCGCCTCTTCTGACAGGGACCACCTTAGAGGTGGAGAGAATCTTGCTGACCGGTAATTGTGTTGGAGGTATTACCGCTCCTAGTATCATAGGTCAGCAGGAAACGTAGGTAAGAAAAGGGTTGGTTATGCGCAAGTTATAGCCTCTGCGAATCCAAGAGAACCCACAACTCTTCGTGGTACCACTGGGTGATCCCATGGTTAATATCAGCAAACTCGGGAACATCCCGGGCTTTCCCTATGCAATGTTTTACTAAAAGAGGTATCTGCCTCCCAGGCAAAACATATAACGGGGCAATTCGCGAGGTGGCGCCTGGTGGCGGGCCGGTCGACTCCTTTACGGTCAGACCGTTTGGGGCCAAAGGCTAGAATTTCACTGTGAAGAAATTCAATAGCATGGAAAGGACCTGGTAAGGGTTAGGGGCATTGGTCCACCCTATCAGGAGAACCCACAAGTGCCATGAAAAGCTAGGAGCAGCACGGGCTGACCTCGTCCCCGCATGAGGTTACCTCTAGTTTGAGGACCGTCTAGGGTGCGAGTTAAGGGACATCGAGAGGCTCGCATCCTGAGGAGCCCACTGATGCCCACGAGGTCAAATGAGATAGGACTCGTGCTGGTAGTGGTTTAAATATTCGCTTTGGTGGTGGATGGTTTTGCTCTCCTATTCAGGAGAAAGCTATACCCAGTGGGGTAGGTGGCTAAGGAGAAATGCCTAGTGGTGGAAGCAGTCATGGGTCCCTGAGGAGACCCGTGCCTGTGGAAACCACAAATGGCGAGCAAGGCAAAAGAGAACGACTAAACGCTGGAAGGCTAAATGCTAAATAGGGTCCAGGGGGTGATGCTATTTAGATATATGAAATGACAGTGTGTAATCTCAGACGAAATGTCTTCACTGTATACATAAAGTTAGAAATAAAAAATTCTCTAAATAGTTTTATAACTGATACGAATAAAAAATAGCACAGTAGCACTCTATTACCGAAATACGTCCCGAAAATCAAATAGAAATTTTATAACAAAACATTAAAGAACCACTATCACTTGATGTGAAGATATATATATATATATATATATATATTTAGCTACGTCTTTATGGGGATCCTGTGCTAAATAAAACTGATTGTTCTTTAAAAGAAAATGGTTTTGTCGATTATATGACGTCCTACACAGTCACCCTGCAATACTTATGTGTTGATTTCTACGATTTATGAGGTCCAATTTTCTTAACCGTGCAATGAATAAATTGTTATGGAAAACTAAATAATAAATACGTGAAAGAACTCGCAGAACAAACAAAGTAAGTAGGAGTAAAATAAATAAAAAAACCCACTCTGAGAAAAATATTTTTTTTTAATCAAACAAAGTTTTTTTTTGCGCAACCAAATGTATTGTTTGTATAGGGGCCATAAAATATTTTGTTGTTGAAAACTAATTATTTTGTTCTTCTTACTTGTTTGCCCTAAACAATGATTTGGTTGGTGCAACTAAAGCTTTGATTGGCTCTACCTACATTAAACTGATTCGGTTAATACAAAAAAACTTGAAGCTTGACAAAGATTCGAACTTAGTTCGTCTACGCCCGAGCGCTATGTCTTAGCAACCTCAACTAAAGTGACTGCTGGGAAAGCAGGAATCTTTTTAATACATACATTTCGAATAATGGACAACGTGCGCTTGTACATATTTCAAGTTTCACAGCTTTACTTTATAGTTTCCTATTGAACTGGTTTTTTTTTAGCTTGTTTATTAAGCATTAATAAATGCACCAACAATTACTCTTTCTATCCTAACTGTCACAAAAAAAATACAAACAAACTCTCGAGCTGTATTTTAGAACAAAGGCAATCAAATTGGTGAACAAGCAAATATATACAGTTCATTCAACCAATTATTTTGTAGGCAGTCTAATTTATTTTGGTCCAACACGGAGGTTTTGTTGATTCAATCGTGTACTTTGTTAGCTAAATCAAATTAATTTTCTTGCTTTTAAAGTTTTGTTTGCTCAACAACATATTTTGCCGGGGCAGCTAAATATACTTTAGGCCTTATACAAACAAGTATTTTGTTGGCTGGAATAAACCTTTCTCTCGAGGCACATAATAATGCCCACGTCTACATCATAACCTTCGCTCACGATATTGTCATTCCGAGGCGATCCATGGCTATAATATACTTCAAATCTGTTGGCATTAAGGCTGCTAGTCACTAAAAAATTCGTTATTTTATATTTGTACGAAATACTTACACGTATAGATATTACTTACAAGCACTATTTACTTGCATAAAAAAAAATTAGACCCCTTATTTTTTGTATAACAGCATCTCGAAAAAAAAAATTACATATTTTAGGGATGTACATAAAAAAATTATTTAACTTACCTTAATAAAATAATTGAAATTAAATGCTTTCGTTTATTTTTGGGATGTACATAAAAAAAATAATTTCACTTACCTTGATAAGATAATTGAAATTAAATGGTTTCGTTTATTTTACCTGCAGGTACATACCAAAAACACAAAAAACTGTGGTCTTGACATGCAACGACGCAAAAACCATGGGACTTTTTTTTTTTTATGCGAGGAAAGAGGACTTCCAAGTAAAGTCTACAAGTTTTACGGTGATTCGCACAATTATGAAAAAATGTTTTTGTGTGCAGCGCCCTAAAGTTGTGACATACTAATTGGCGAAGTTATTAATTGAAGCCGTCAGCTTGAGGGGAAGCCTCTGTTTCGGCGATGGGATTGGATCTGCTTGGAACTGTAGGCCAAGAAGAGATAGCAATTAGTTTAAGATACAGAAGTAACATTGCGCTAATTTAGAGCAACTTTACACCAGGCATTTTCACGCATAACGAAGGCTTCATGGCTCCAATTTTGACCTTTAACTTCCTAGTTGACATTTTTATTTGTATATAAATAACACGGCAAAGTGCACATCATCTTAGGGTCTTCATTTGAAATCGTAATAACCAGGTGGTCCAAAGTTGTCCACGATGGTGCAAATTTACATCAGATGACTGTGCTTGCACACACAAATACTTTGCTATATTCTTGAGAAGTGGGTCTTTCATGAGCCACGCATCAATAACTATGAAAAAATAAAGATCGAGAATATACGATTCAGTTTATTTAATTACGTCCCCTTTCTAACACGTAAAATTGATGCTGCTGTGCCAAAGATTATCCAGCCTGTCCTCTAGAACAGTTAAAGAACCACTGATTATAAAATCGAAATATGCGCACAACAAAGCGAACGAAAAACGTAAATATACTTTCAATTACCCTACAATAAACTCCTTGCACGTAAATTTTTTAAATGTAACTACAATTTAGAGCAAAAATTTCAGCAGTCTGTACAGAATTGAAAAGTAATTCCAATGTAAATCAGAATGATCTTAATGACTTAAAAAACTTTGCCATAATCTGTAATTCCCATTCTTTATGTTCAAACTTCTGCAGCGTTCCCACGCAAACGGTCCGAAACAATCGGCCACTGGCGTCGGGCGAGTTACACCGAACGTGACGTGAAACGTGTAATTTTCTAGTCGCGTGCCTCATGATATCCTGAGGAACAAATCGAAACGTCATGTAGGTTGCTCCACACAACTATCCTGGCCCGAGGATCGATGTCGGTCCCTTTTTTCACTGTGTAGGCTCGCCGATTCAATAACCGTCCAAATAATGTTTAAAAGGAAAGCTGCTTTATCTTCTCCCCACAATTCCTCGTATTTCTTTGACTTGGGAAATTTGAAATGCAGTCGCTTTTATGTCCTCTCTAAGGCTCTTACCAACTCATCATATATGTAAACTAGATGGCGGCGTCCTTCCGATATGGCCTCCTAATTTGCAATCGATTTATGCCAACAACGTGAAATATCAATAAGTTAGGAGGGAAAATGGCACAGTGGCACAGAACAGATACGTACACCGAAGCAAAATGCAAGTACCCATTCTCTGAAAGGCTTCGCGGGGCTCTGGGAACGGACATTGTGTCTAATTGGCGTTCTACGAAAGGTGCCCTATTGACTGGATTGCCAGCTGGCGAATAGGTTACTGGGTACTGACTGGTGAAAGACATTCGAACATTTTTCTTGCTAGTGACGCAATTTTGTTGGCGTATGCGACGTAGTTCGTGCTAAAAACCGCTGTTTGACCTCTGTATTCGTAACTATTCTGTGGTAAAGTCTTGAGATTTTTACTGTCCTCAGCCATTGTTCATAACCTTGCGACCAATAATACCTATAACCTGAGTCTAGTTGTGATCGCTTTACGTTTTGTAGAAATATGTATAGCTAGTTGAAGAAAAAACTTTTTATTCCCCAGAGGGAATCACTAGTGTCTATTAGCTATTTATAAAGTTAACTCAAACACAGATGTCGCTCACATCTGACATGAGTTTCAAACACACGTTATGTGCGTGTCCAAGCTAGTTCTGATGTTGCGTTGCACTGCATGATCTTGAGAGTTGAGTGATGTTCTGCTACCTTTAAACTTTAGACGAACAAGCTGTTTCTTTTGGCTTGTTGTTCAAGAATTTACGAACCTTCATTTTAATTACGACGTTTAGACAGGGAAATACTTATTTTACAGGGGCCTTAGTGGAGCAGTGGCTAGACCACTTGCCTCCCACCAAGGCGTTCCGTGATCGATTACCGGTGGAGTCTACCCGGTTTTTGCACTTGAGAATCGTGCCGGACGATGCTACTATGGTCTATTCACGATTTGTTCACACTTAATGAACATTTGAATTAAAAATCACCCTATGTATAACGTGGTAGGTTGTTTCCTAGATAAACTACGTATAACAAGCGTTTCATACTTATGTTAACATCACAGTACCTTATTTTTTTAATTGAACTTTTTCTTACATTTTATATGTAAACAACATTACTTTATTTATCATTAATACGAATATAAACAGGGAGAAAATAGGTGTGTTGGTAATACCTAGTAAGAAATAGTGTTCGTGCAAAATATTATTAAGCTGAGTGCGTACGAATGCGGTGCGCTGCCTCTTTGGGGTAATTTTCTAGACATAGTTAGATTTGTTTGCATGAGACGGAGGAATATCCTAAAGTAGAACTTAAGCAGGGCTTCAGAAAAGTTGGAAGTAACCGTGAATGGACTATAGTAGCCTATCAGACGCGAGGCCCGTTCCCAGAGCCTCGCGCAGCCAATCAGAGAACGGTTACGTCCACATCAGAGGAACCACTACGCCGTTTCTTCTCTGCACACTTGTCTACTCTGTGGTTGTACGAAGGAAGTTTAATTTTTCAAAGGTTGTTCTCTAAAATGCTTAGTCGCATGGCAGTTATGGTGAAACAAAGTATATTTAGAGATGATGGTTTATCGCGGGAAAAGTATGATTGTTTGCTAGGATTCAACTTACTGTACACATGTCCGACAGTTTTCTGTACTTATTGGCTGTCATGCATGTATGACGCTACTACCCCATTTCACTGGGACGATGAGGATCCTGATGCTATAAGGCAGAACGTTCGTGATTGTTCTGCAAACGACTTAGCCCCTCGCCCCTCTAATCCGTGCGCGGTGCTGGATCTCGAAAAGTCTGCGGCTGACCCTTTTCCCCATCAATGTAATTAAAACCGGCGCGGTGGCGAGAAGTGAAGGATCGTGGCGTGCGCCGCAGAAGGCGACGAGCGATAAAAGTCGGCGTTGAGGAACGGCTGTTTACCCAGCGGGTACACAGGCGGGGGCCAACAGCCCTGCTGCAGGGTAAATACTGCCAGCTACAGCTCACAACACTGCATGCAGCGCCGCGAGGCGGCCGGGTCGCGAACCACGTCGCCCCATCTATTTCCCGCCCGCCACAACACACACACAGAGAATGGACACGTACATAGAGACGAAACCATAGACTAAAGATGACGTGAACCGATCTCGCTGGCTGCGCACAACCACTCTGCGTGTCCCAACACTGAACTGCTTTTCTGCAAATACGACTTGCAAAAACGACGTGGATTGGTTTTGAGGTTAGAACACTCTTTAGTAAACAATTTCTTTGAGATGTTTGTATACTTCCTCTAACAAATTTGTAATGCAGTTTGATTAAATTAGAATTGGTGAAAGTATTTCATTCGTATAACAGTATTTGCCTCTTGAAAATTAAGATATAAACGAACTCAGTCAACACTGTTAACCATGTGACTTTTGACAGTTGTGTTGCTTTGGGGTAGGTGAATGCTGGGTTCATGCGCAGAAGACAAATAAGCCGTCTACCTCATCTTCAGTCTATGGACGAAACGGCGTGGAGGTTCCTGTGAAGTAGGCGTACCGTATTNTTAGTAAACAATTTCTTTGAGATGTTTGTATACTTCCTCTAACAAATTTGTAATGCAGTTTGATTAAATTAGAATTACTGAAAGTATTTCATTCGTATAACAGTATTTGTCTCTTGAAATTTAAGATATAAACGAACTCAGTCAACACTGTTAACCATGTGACTTTTGACAGTTGTGTTGCTTTGGGGTAGGTGAATGCTGGGTTCATGCGCAGAAGACGAATAAGCCGTCTACCTCATCTTCAGTCTATGGACGAAACGGCGTGGAGGTTCCTGTGAAGTAGGCGTACCGTATTNGAATAAGCCGTCTACCTCATCTTCAGTCTATGGACGAAACGGCGTGGAGGTTCCTGTGAAGTAGGCGTACCGTATTGGTTGGACTACCATCTGGCGAATAATTTACCAGATGCTGATTGGAGAACGGCGTCGTAACGTTTTGCTGGCCATTGAAGGCATTATGCCGCTGGAGTTTGTGGTAAAAGCAACTGGTCCACCTTTGCATTTTTAACTACTTTGAGAGCACACAGGAGTGAAATTATGTAGTGTGGCGGTTCCTTCGATATAAACGTATCTGTCGGTTATTGGNAGAGCACACAGGAGTGAAATTATGTAGTGTGGCGGTTCCTTCGATATAAACGTATCTGTCGGTTATTGGTCTACAGAACCCGAAAATCTCCGACAATTATTCTCAGGATTATTTAGACTTCGGTGTACGATTTAGTAGTCACTTTACAGCTACGCTAAAATTTTCTAGGCAAGACTAGAAGTCACAGTAAAACTATTTCATGCGAGAAAACCATGACCGAATCGCGTTGCACCTTGTAAAGTGTTACACATTACTCGCTGGAGCAGTAGCCAATAAGCAAACAGCTGAGATTATAGTACACAGAGGACTGTGCTGTATAGTGTACAGGTAGCGTTAATGATATTTCCATAAAATGTTTCGAGGTAAGCTATACTTAGAGAGCTGAAAAATTTGCGGATTCATTTCAAGACAAGCTAGAAACCTGGTACATTTTGGTTTTGCAGCTAACCCATGCGTTATTTGTCACTTCCTGGAGTACCCATAGCCAATAATTGGAAGTCTATAATTAGGATGTTTGAATACAGTGACACTTGCGCAGAGGCCATAATATAGTTTGGGTAAGGGTTTTGTAGGGTAAGAACTAAACCAACCTCCACTCACTACGGTGGTGGGTTCATCGCAAATGTCACTCCAAGTATGAAATACTGCGTTTAAATGTTACAAACACTTTGAAACGTGGCACCGTTTTTTCATGCATGGTATGTGTTTGTGTGTTAGTGAAGANCGTTTAAATGTTACAAACACTTTGAAACGTGGCACCGTTTTTTCATGCATGGTATGTGTTTGTGTGTTAGTGAAGAGGCCCAGTGTAGTGCTGAAACCACATAACTTGTCTCACCGTGAGGGAAACATCCTCCGATGATTCAGGAGAACTTTTCCTCCATCAACACCCGGAAATCCTTCCACATAGATCTTATGGCAATACATACACTCAAAGATGTTTTTTTCTTACAATTTGTCACGCGTACACTGAAGATTAGTAGCCATTAATTTACAGACTAAATATGTATGTCTTGATCTTCTCTTCTGTGTATATTTGTTTGTCGACATTATTTTTTCCTATATATTATATTTATATATGTATTTATACACGTAAGCCTATCAATATCTAGTATCAGTATGCAGGCCTCTGTAGAAGATTCATGCTGAATGTGTGTTTTTTCTCTTCCTAACTGAGATGTTTCCAATCTATGATATTTAAAAACTAATAAAAATGACTGTACTTTCAATATCATGATGCGTGACAGGTACATGGGATAGGAATTGTGCTGTATTCACACCCTGGGAGAAATACCCTCGGGGATGTCCCGACGTATAAGGGCACACAGGGAAGAACCGAAGTCGAGAAAAACAGCGAAAATCCCGAGAAATAGCAGATATGCGGCCCTAAGCGAAGGAATTAGGGGAGCCCCCACCAAGAATTAACGCAGATACAGCTCACAGGAATCCCCGAAACGTCCTACCACACCCTCCCTCCACCCTAGTTGGAGCGCACAAGCAGCTGACGAGACACGAAATCCTACACAAAAAATGCGCGAGGTACACAGGGGATTTCCCGATTTCTCTCTCGAGAAACTGTTGACAGCTGACTTGAATATAGCAGGAGACGGGTTAAATTCACGACACAGCCGAGGAAGGTTATCAGTTGTTCAGCCAAGACAGGAAGAAGTTGTCGGCAGCCGCGATGCGAGGCGGAGAAGGCAGTTAGTGCGAGAGGCAGTCATATCACGAGGCCAGGTTTGGATCCCTTCAGTGTCAATTATCGCCAGCCGAGATGAGAGTTATTCGGCGGTACAGTCGCAAGACGAGATAAGTGTTCGCCCGAGATGGGAGGCGAAGGAGACACGGGAGTAAGCCGTCGTGTGACGGGAACAGTGCCGAGAATATGAGTAAATTCTCAGAAACGAGTGGCAGCCCCATACCGAGAGGCGCCATTCCCCGAGAAGACGTAGTCGTGCGCCGGATGGCGATGTCAGTCAGTCAGTAAGTCAATACTGACGTCACCGGGGAGAGAACCCAGGAACAGCCGAAACTTCATGTGTAAATTCCCGAGATAAACCGAGTAGAAATGCCGAGAACTTATGAGTTCATTCCCGAAAACGTAGTGGCGGTTTCAGAGGTGTGGAAGTCAGAAACGCGAGCCGGATGCAGGATGAGCAGATGCGCTCTCCAACAAGGAACGCCAGCCGAGGTCGCAGAGATAGCCCAAGTCTCGGGGAAACCAATCCCGGACTTTGGAGAGAGTCAGTCAAAGCCGCAGGAAGAAGCCAGCTGCGTACAGCATGCCAACGAGAGCTAGTTCGAGNTCAGTCAGTCAGTAAGTCAATACTGACATCACCGGGGAGAGAACCCAGTAACAGTTGAAACTCCATGTGTAAATTGCTGAGACAAACCCAGTAGAAGTGCCGAGAACTTTTGAGTTCATTTCCGAAAACGTAGTGGCAGTTTCCGAGGTGGGGAAGTCAGAAATGCGGCCGGGTCGTTGCGGACGTGGATGGAGACAAGGAGACGCGCTCTCCTACGAGTAATGCCAGCCGAGGTCGCTGAGAAAGTACAAGTCCCGGGAAACCAATCCCGGATTTCCGAGGGAGTCAGTTAAAGCCTAAGGAAGAAGTCAGCTGAGTATAACACGCCAACAAGAACCATTTCTAGGGCCTGAAATAGGGCCACCCAACTCACCAGGCCTCACTACCAACGAAGACAACTCACCAAAAGCCGCAGTCACAGATAAGTAGAGAAATGTCTCCCTTCAACAACCTTCCCCGATGCATAGTATTCAGCCCACCAGCCCTTCAGGCCTACGACTTGTAGGGGGGGCTCAGTCTTCAGGCAAATAAAATACTGGTGTGTTAAATAACGGAGAATACGAGTATTTGTTTACCCCTAATGCAACAACCACAGGTGGCCTTAGTCTGCACCAAAGTAATTTAACTGAATAACCTACTAGCCACCACCCTCAGGTGGCCTAGTAGCGTCAATTATTTGCTACCAATAAAACTCTAAAATCCAATATACGTTCACAAACATTGCAAATATAATACTTTGTTTGAAATCATAATATTTATCTATACTGCAAAGGTATATGACCTATTACAAGCACTTGTATATCGTATCATGGAACACTGTAAAAAATATTTTAATGTAAAGAAAATACTAATTCACGTTTACAATTAGCCATTCAGCCACTCGTCAGAAACTAAACTGATATTTCCCGACTTAATCGTATATAAGGAATGACATCACATTTTGTGTTGAGTATGCTGAACCCACTCCTCCCAACTTCTGTATTCGGAAAAGAGTCCATCGCAATAGGAACACTCCGTGTCATTATTATTGCCCTGGTCGTCGCCTACGTCAACGAGTATAGGATCGTCAACTTTAGATCATGAGTCATCCTAGTCAGGATCTACATTCTTTCTGCGTGCAGGCCTTTTCACTGTAGTTTTTTTTTCTTTAAATATAATTTTGCTGTATGTTGAAAGAAATTGTATTTTGTTTCTCTCAGCTGGTTCCTGCACCAAGAACCGTCTAAGAGGGCTGATGTACCTCGCCTTAACTTTGTTTTCTTTTTTTCTTTCGGATCATAGCAAGTTGGATAATGACCGTTGGAGGATTAACTGTTGAAGGTGATTCAGCAGTGTTCTGAACAAAAGCATTTTCCTCCATAGTTGGATTGTTTTAACCATGAAAGGAGATATCATGGTCTCGAAAAATGTTTGTTCAGACAACACACACAAGGTTTCGTGATCCATTGAGAGCAGAAGACTTATTAATTATTATGCATTTTGGTCATATTTTGACAGATATTATTTTATACATAGATATATCTTACTTCCATATATTCAAGACTATATGAAGTGACATCAAGCACTGAAAAACACTCAGAATTAAGGAAATTAATAATTTTACTGCAGGAGCTATGACTGTTCGTTTCACGCCCTTTCAACGTAGCGTTATATTGATTTCTTCTCCTTGAAGTTATGACGTGAGACAGAATATGAAAACACGAATTACATCGTACAAGACAAGGGCCCGTATAAAGCAAGGAGCTTATACATATTTAGGTGGTTCACCCTAAATGTATGTAGGTATATTTATTATCATCTTCATCAATAATTGAGCCTTTTGGCCAGTTCCTTCTCCTTCAGAACTCATGCAGTGATATTTTCCTAGGTCTTCCTGGAGATATTGTACTACATGATTTACATTGTTCCATTAATTTTATTATTCTGGCGTTTGACGTGCGTATTTATCTCTTCTTTGATATAATTTCTCTTCTTTTTCGCGTAAGTACAGCCAACAACATCTATAAGGAATCTCAATTCACTGACTTTTATTCTTCTGTCATTTCTTTCTCACAGGTCCCAGTTTGCACTGCCATAAACCTAGACTGGTAATGCCATAACTTTGCAGAACATCAGCAAAGTCTCCTTGAGAAGTTTCCTTCCTGATGCTCGGCGCATGTCCCACGGAAACAGATAAACAAGTTTTAGCTTTTATTTATACATCCTGCGTTTGTTTAAAATATTTATACACTGTCATGGGCCGGAGGCAACCATAATTTTCTTTAAGCTAATAGGGATGAGGAATTGGGACGATGCAGCCTCATATTAACACAATGAGTTCTGCATAAACGTACTGGGATTTAAGAGAGGTTAGAAGTGAGTCATCAATATCAAACCACGGCTGGAAAACCGGTTTTATTGGTCTCTGTGTTCCAACTTACCACTGTCCTACTGGTCCACACAACATTGGACATACTTACTGTNCACTGTCCTACTGGTCCACACAACATTGGACATACTTACTGTGTCTACAGCGTTAATTACTGGCTGGTCATCAGCCATTCGGGTGCCGGGTTGATTATTCTCCAATCAAATGCTCTTTGCCATGTACAAGGATGTACGTGTCCTCTTGAGAGGTTACAGCAAAATAAATAGCCAGGAAAACTAATGTTTCAGGGCTGTAGCGCTTTATTTTAAAGATACTATTAAATATTATCGGAACAATGAATCCATATTCAAGTAAGATTGTTTTCAAAGACGAAGAAATGTCCAAAGTATAGCGTTGCTCGAGCTCACAGTCGAGCCTAGTCCTCAAAGCGTCGAGGAACAACACATACCTGGAAGGACCATGTCAAATTACTTGGGAAAACAATCCCGTAGCGCAGCAGGCCAAGACTGAACCAACAGCCTACATAATGGGATTCCGGTATGCTACAGCCACACAGTAGATAAGAACATAGAGTTGAAATGGCGTAGCAGTTTCTTTGATGTGCGTGTACACCATTCTCTGATTGGCTGCACGTGGTTATGAGAGAAAGGTCTAGTGTCTGCTCGGCTACCGCACTGTGCACCGTGCAGGGCTGTCGCCAAATCATCATTTGTATACCTTGTATATTACAGGGCCAGAGAAAGATGAAAGTGCTTTTCCGACCAGCCAGCGCCGGTGTGTCCTTGTGTGACAAAGAGTGGGTGGCTTGACAAAGTGAGGGAGGGAGGGAGAGAGATCGAGTAGGGGGGTTTGCGACAGACGAGGAGGACGCCAAAACGGAACGCAATTAGCGTGTTCGGTGCGCTGCCCACGGCTGCGGGGACAGACCGCAGGATTGCCGTCGCGTTCGTGTTGCCGCGGCGTGATTACAAACTCGACCGCACACGGCGTCGACCGGCAACTATCTGCTCGCGGTCCGCGGAGCTCCGAGTACGTACCTGCGACCTACTTCTTCGGGAACGAACGTAGCTTCTCAGAATCGTAGACTAAAGGTTGGCCTATCTCGCTGGCTGCGCACAACCAGTCTCCGTTTCCGAACATTGAACTGCTTTTCTGCCAACATTACTAGCAAAAACGACATGGATTGGATTTGAGGTCTAGAACAAGGATTACTAAACAATTGCTGTACTTCCTCTAGCCAATTTGTAATGCAGTTTGATTAAATTCAAACTGATAAGAGTTTTTCATTCATATAAAATTGCTTAATTTTGAAAATTGAGAGATTAACGAACACATGCATCACTGTTGACCATGTGCCTTTGACAGTTTTGTTCCTTTGGGTTAGGTCAATGTTGGGTAGATGCGCAGAAGACGAATAATCGCTCTACCTCATCTTTATTCTATGCTCAGAACACGGCCTCCTTAGTGGCAGATGTCTCCCAACGTGAAGGGCTGTGCAATATGACGATACATCAATCACGAAACTATGTTTCTAAAACTACGCAACTGCGATATCGTCCAACAGTGTACACCAATATATCGTATATCACGATAGCGATATGCGATATTAGCGATGTGCGATTTTGATAATGTGCGATATTTGCCATACCAATGACATATTTGCGATGCCAAAGTTTATGATGTGTCGCCATCGAAATTAATATCAGACAGTCCTACCAACGTGGTGAAAGGAAATATTTTTCGTTGCGGTTTAACAAATTGTTGATACATAGATTAAATTAGTGATGAATTGCGGCACTTGTTTTTCGCGAAAATATATCAGGACAAGTTGTGTTCCAAAACGTTTTCGTCATTCGATCATTCGGATTGTTACGTGTGTTACTTATCTGACCACCAATCACAGAGGGGCCGCTGTGGCTGAGCCACCAAGGCGAACCGGCTTCAATTGCCGGCCGGGTCACAGGATTTTCGCAAGTGGGAATCGTACCGGACGATGACGTTGGTCAGTGGGGGTTTCTCTGAGGGGATCATCCGTTTCCCCCGCCCTTTCATTCCTGCGCTGCTCCATACTCACCTCAATCACCCTCATCGGCTCTCAAGACTTCGCTGTTAAGAACCGTTCAAATCTCTTCGCTCACTCGCCAATCACGGACGGTCAGTATCGTAGAAACTAAATTCTGATTGGCTCACGCATGTAAAAGACTGTCTTCACACAAAGACAGGCGCCCAGTAACCAAAGGAAAGCTGCAAGTGTGCATGTAGAATATTGAACTCTGCCAACGCGTAAATATTTTCGCGAAAAACAGGTGGCTCTAGTGATGAGGTAGACACATTTTCGTCTTCTGCGCATGTCCTCAACATTGTCTCACCCCATCGTCAATAAAACTGTCAAAGNCGTTTAAATGTTACAAACACTTTGAAACGTGGCACCGTTTTTTCATGCATGGTATGTGTTTGTGTGTTAGTGAAGAAGCCCCGTGTAGTGCTGAAACCACATAATTTGTCTCACCGTGAGGGAAACATCCTCCAATGCATCAGGAGAACTTTTCCTCCATCAACACCCGGAAATCCTTCCACATAGATCTTATGGCAATACATACACTCAAAGATGTTTTTTTCTTGCAATTTGTCACGTGTTCACTGAAGATTAGTAGCCATTAATTAACAGACTAAATACATTTGTCTTGATCTTCTCTTCTGTATATATTTGTTTGTCGGCATTATTTTTTCCTATATATAATATTTATATACGTATTTATACATGCAAGCCTATCAATATCTAGTATCATTATGTAGGCCTCTGTAGAAGATTCATGGTAAATGTGTGTTTTTTCTCTTCCTAATTGAGGTTTTTCCAATCTATGATATTTAAAAACTAATAAAAATGACTATGATTTCGATATCATTTGCTACCAATAAAACTCTAAAATCCAATACACGTTCACAAACATTGCAAATATAATACTTTATTTGAAATCATAACATTTATCTATACTGGAAATATATGTGACCTATTACAAGCACCTGTATATCGTATCATGGAACACTGTAAAAATTATTTTAATGTAAAGAAAATACTAATTTACGTTACACTTAGCCATTCAGCCATTCGTCACAAACTAAACTGATTTGTCCCGACTTAATCGTATATAAAGCATGACATCACATTTTGTGTTGAGAATGCTGAACCCACTCCTCCCAACTTCTGTATTTGGAAAAGAGTCCATCGCAATAGGAACACTTCGCGTCATCATTATTGTCCTGGTCGTCGCTTACGTCAACGAGTATAGGATCGTCAACTTTAGATCATGAGTCAGCCTATTCAGGATCTACATTCTTTCTGCGTGCAGGCCTTTTCACTGTAGTTTTATAATTCTTTTTTTTTCTGTAAATATTATTTTGCTGTATGTTGAAAGAAATTGCATTTTGTTTCTCTCAGCAGGTTCCTGCACCAAGAACCGTCTAAGAGGGCTGATGTGCCTCGCCTTAATGATCACCCCTTTGTTTTCTTTTTTTATTTTGGATCGTAGCAAGTAGGATAATGACCGTTGGAAGATTAACTGTTGAAGGTGATTCAGCAGTGTTCTGGATAAGAGCATTTTCTTCCATAGTTGGATTGTTTTAACCATGAAAGGAGATATCATAGTCTCGAAAAATGTTTGTTCATAGAACACACACAAGGTTTCGTGATACATTGAGAGCAGTTTCAACAGAAACAGCCCAACCCGCACATAAGTCTTCGCCATCAACGCAGCCACCATCCATGTGCAATGGGAAAAATATAGCCTTTTTCTGCAAGAAGGATGCTTCAGAAGACTTATTAATTATTATGCATTTTTAGTCATATTTTGACAGATATTATTTTATATATATATATCTTACTTCCACATATTCAAGCCTATATTAAGTGACATGATGCACTGAAAAACACCCTTTCAACATAGCGATATATAGCTTTCTTCTCCTTGAAGTTCTGACGTGAGACAGAATGTGAAAACACGAATCACATCGTACAAGACAAGGGCCCGTATAAGGCAAGGAGCTTATACATATTTAGGTGGTTCACCCTAAATGTATGTAGGTATATTTATTATCATCTTCATCAATAATTGAGTCTTTTGGCCAGTTCCTTCTCCTTCAGAACTCATGCAGTGATATTTTCCTAGGTCTTCCTGGAGATATTGTACTACATGATTTACATTGTTCCATTAATTTTATTATTCTGGCGTTTGACGTGCGTATTTATCTCTTCTTTGATATAATTTCTCTTCTTTTTCGCGTAAGTACAGCCAACAACATCTATAAGGAATCTCAATTCACTGACTTTTATTCTTCTGTCATTTCTTTCTCACAGATCCCAGTTTGCACTGCCATAAACCTAGACTGGTAATGCCATAACTTTGCAGAACATCAGCAAAGTCTCCTTGAGAAGTTTCCTTCCTGATGCTCGGCGCATGTCCCACGGAAACAGATAAACAAGTTTTAGCTTTTATTTATACATCCTGCGTTTGTTTAAAATATTTATACACTGTCATGGGCCGGAGGCAACCATAATTTTCTTTAAGCTAATAGGGATGAGGAATTGGGACGATGCAGCCTCATATTAACACAATGAGTTCTGCATAAACGTACTGGGATTTAAGACAGGTTAGAAGTGAGTCATCAATATCAAACCACGGCTGGAAAACCGGTTTTATTGGTCTCTGTGTTCCAACTTACCACTGTCCTACTGGTCCACACAACATTGGACATACTTACTGTGTCTACAGCGTTAATTACTGGCTGGTCATCAGCCATTCGGGTGCCGGGTTGATTATTCTCCAATCAAATGCTCTTTGCCATGTACAAGGATGTACGTGTCCTCTTGAGAGGTTACAGCAAAATAAATAGCCAGGAAAACTAATGTTTCAGGGCTGTAGCGCTTTATTTTAAAGATACTATTAAATATTATCGGAACAATGAATCCATATTCAAGTAAGATTGTTTTCAAAGACGAAGAAATGTCCAAAGTATAGCGTTGCTCGAGCTCACAGTCGAGCCTAGTCCTCAAAGCGTCGAGGAACAACACATACCTGGAAGGACCATGTCAAATTACTTGGGAAAACAATCCCGTAGCGCAGCAGGCCAAGACTGAACCAACAGCCTACATAATGGGATTCCGGTATGCTACAGCCACACAGTAGATAAGAACATAGAGTTGAAATGGCGTAGCAGTTTCTTTGATGTGCGTGTACACCATTCTCTGATTGGCTGCACGTGGTTATGAGAGAAAGGTCTAGTGTCTGCTCGGCTACCGCACTGTGCACCGTGCAGGGCTGTCGCCAAATCATCATTTGTATACCTTGTATATTACAGGGCCAGAGAAAGATGAAAGTGC
Source organism: Clitarchus hookeri (assembly GCA_002778355.1). Taxonomy (NCBI): domain Eukaryota; kingdom Metazoa; phylum Arthropoda; class Insecta; order Phasmatodea; family Phasmatidae; genus Clitarchus; species Clitarchus hookeri. The sequence goes on along the minus strand of NQII01003377.1, from coordinate 158,299 downwards.
TTTTCCGACCAGCCAGCGCCGGTGTGTCCTTGTGTGACAAAGAGTGGGTGGCTTGACAAAGTGAGGGAGGGAGGGAGAGAGATAGAGTAGGGGGGTTTGCGACAGACGAGGAGGACGCCAAAACGGAACGCAATTAGCGTGTTCGGTGCGCTGCCCACGGCTGCGGGGACAGACCGCAGGATTGCCGTCGCGTTCGTGTTGCCGTGGCGTGATTACAAACTCGACCGCACACGGCGTCGACCGGCAACTATCTGTTCGCGGTCCGCGGAGCTCCGAGCACATACCTGCGACCTACTTCTTCGGGAACGAACGTAGCTTCTCAGAATCGTAGACTAAAGGTTGGCCGATCTCGCTGGCTGCGCACAACCAGTCTCCGTTTCCGAACATTGAACTGCTTTTCTGCCAACATTACTAGCAAAAACGACATGGATTGGATTTGAGGTCTAGAACAAGGATTACTAAACAATTGCTGTACTTCCTCTAGCCAATTTGTAATGCAGTTTGATTAAATTCAAACTGATAAGAGTTTTTCATTCATATAAAATTGCTTAATTTTGAAAATTGAGAGATTAACGAACACATGCATCACTGTTGACCATGTGCCTTTGACAGTTTTGTTCCTTTGGGTTAGGTCAATGTTGGGTAGATGCGCAGAAGACGAATAATCGCTCTACCTCATCTTTATTCTATGCTCAGAACACGGCCTCCTTAGTGGCAGATGTCTCCCAACGTGAAGGGCTGTGCAATATGACGATACATCAATCACGAAACTATGTTTCTAAAACTACGCAACTGCGATATCGTCCAACAGTGTACACCAATATATCGTATATCACGATAGCGATATGCGATATTAGCGATGTGCGATTTTGATAATGTGCGATATTTGCCATACCAATGACATATTTGCGATGCCAAAGTTTATGATGTGTCGCCATCGAAATTAATATCAGACAGTCCTACCAACGTGGTGAAAGGAAATATTTTTCGTTGCGGTTTAACAAATTGTTGATACATAGATTAAATTAGTGATGAATTGCGGCACTTGTTTTTCGCGAAAATATATCAGGACAAGTTGTGTTCCAAAACGTTTTCGTCATTCGATCATTCGGATTGTTACGTGTGTTACTTATCTGACCACCAATCACAGAGGGGCCGCTGTGGCTGAGCCACCAAGGCGAACCGGCTTCAATTGCCGGCCGGGTCACAGGATTTTCGCAAGTGGGAATCGTACCGGACGATGACGTTGGTCAGTGGGGGTTTCTCTGAGGGGATCATCCGTTTCCCCCGCCCTTTCATTCCTGCGCTGCTCCATACTCACCTCAATCACCCTCATCGGCTCTCAAGACTTCGCTGTTAAGAACCGTTCAAATCTCTTCGCTCACTCGCCAATCACGGACGGTCAGTATCGTAGAAACTAAATTCTGATTGGCTCACGCATGTAAAAGACTGTCTTCACACAAAGAAAGGCGCCCAGTAACCAAAGGAAAGCTGCAAGTGTGCATGTAGAATATTGAACTCTGCCAACGCGTAAATATTTTCGCGAAAAACAGGTGGCTCTAGTGATGAGGTAGACACATTTTCGTCTTCTGCGCATGTCCTCAACATTGTCTCACCCCATCGTCAATAAAACTGTCAAAGCCATCACGTCAACAATGATGTAGCTGTTTGTTTCAGTTTTCTTTTAAAAACAAAACCACCCTTTTATTTCCACAGAAGTCGACTAACTTAAATAGATGCTTACTACGTTGTATCTAGGTCAGAGGAAGTGTTAACGGTTTCGAAGAACTTACTCACATTTACAGACAGTATTATAATTATATACGCGNATCTAGGTCAGAGGAAGTGTTAACGGTTTCGAAGAACTTACTCACATTTACAGACAGTATTATAATTATATACGCGTTGTTTTGATATTAGCGTCTGTGGATATCGCGGCCGTGGCTTCTGCGCTTGCGCGTAAAAACGAGCTTAGTTTAAAATGCAACTGTTAGAAACACTCGTTCAGCTGCTATTATACGTTAGGTCATTTTAAATTAAAAATAATATATTCGAGTGTGGTGCACGCGAAGACCAATTAAAGTCTCGCTTACGGACAGCGCGAGATACGAATGGAGAGGTTTGGGTGGCTCTTAACATCGAGGTTATGATAGCCGATGAAGGTACAGTGAGGTGAGTACAGAGCAGCAACGGAATGCACGGGCGCGGGAAACGGGAGATCCCCGAGAAAATACCGCCAACCAGCGGCATCGTACAGCTCGATTACCACGTGCGATTATCCGGGAGTGAACCATCCGGGAATCGAACCCGGTTCACCTTGATGGCGAACTAGGTCTAGTGTAGAGAGCTGCACTGCTTTCTACATGTAACCTGCAAGAGTATATACACTGAGGCGTCAAACGTCATGGGATACCTCCTAATATCGTGTCGGACCTCCTTTTGCCCAGCAAAGGGCAGCAACTCGATGTGGCATGGACTCAACAAGTCGTTGGAAGTCCCCGGAAGAAATATTGAGCCATGCTGCCTCTATAGACGTCCATAATTGTGAAGTGTTGCCGGTGCAGGAGTTTGTGCACGAACTGACTTCTCGATTATGTCCCATAAATGTTCGATGGGATTCATGTCGGGCGATCTTGGTGGCCAAATCATTCGCTGGAATTGTCCAGAATGTTCTTCAAACCAATCGCGAACAGTTGTGGCCCGTTGACGTGGCGCATTGTGATCCATGAAAAGTCCATCGTTGTTTGGGTACATGAAGTTCATGAATGGCTGAAAATGGTCTCCAAGTAGCTGAACATAACCCTTTCCAGTCAATGATCGGTTCAGTTGGACNAGTTCATGAATGGCTGAAAATGGTCTCCAAGTAGCTGAACATAACCCTTTCCAGTCAATGATCGGTTCAGTTGGACCAGAGGATCCAGTCCATTTCATGTAAAAACAGCCCACACCATTATGGAGCCACCACCAGTTTGCATAGTTCCTTGATGACAACTTGGGTCCATGGATTCGTGGGGTCTGCGCCACACTCGAACCCTACCATCAGCTCTTACCAACTGAAATCGGGACTCATCTGACTAAGCCACGGTTTTCCAGTCGTCTAGGGTCCAACCGATATGGTCACGAGCCCAGGAGAGGCGCTGCAGGTGATGTCGTGCTGTTAGTGAAGGCAGTCGAGTCGGTCTTCTGCTGGCATAGCCCATTACAGCCAATGTTCGCCGCACTGTCCTAATGGACACGTCCGTCGTACGTCCCACATTGATTCCTGCGGTTATTTCACGCAGTCTTGGTTTTGTGTTAACACTGACCATTCTGCGCACACGTTGTTGGTCTCGGTCATTAAGTGCAGGCGGTCGGCCACTGCGTTGTCCATGGTGAGAGATTATGCCTGAAATTAGGTATTCTCGGCACACTCTTGACACTGTGGATCTCGGAATGTTGAATTCCCTAACCATTTCAGAAATGTAATGTCCCATGCGTCTAGCTCAAACTACCATTCCGCGTTCAAAGTCTGTTAATTCCCGTCGTGCGGCCATAATCACGTCAGAAACCTTTTCACATGAATCACTTTACTACAAATGAAAGCCCAACCAATGCACTGCCCATTTATACATTTTGTACGCGATACTACTGCCATCTGTATATTTGCATATTGCTATACCATGACTTTTGTCACCTCTGTGTATATTCCAGACACGAAAGAGTGTTCAGTGTCGTTTATCCTAGGAGTTCAGTCGTGTCAGTGGATGTAATTATTATATTGAATATCGCCAATTACTCAGCCAGAGTACAAGCACCAACTCTGTAAATTCAAGATTGTTCTAAGGCGGTTAGGTGTCACAGGTGTCTTAGCAAGGGAATCTTGACTTCAAAATAGAAGGCATGAAATTATATTATTATTTTTACTTCATTCTCAATTTTAAGAAACATTCGGAAATAATATTAATCATTCTCAGCTCCCTTGAGTGTTTATAGTCTTCCTTAACTATCTTGTAGGCCTATACCGAGTCTTCCACTACAGCTTGAGATAATCCTGTAAACAGTATCATTGATCATCAGAATTCTATTTTTTAATGTTTCACTCGCCTCTTTACAAAATTCGTTGGCAGTATTTCCTTGCTCCATACATTCCCGTTGAACAATTTCCAATTTATTTTAAGTAGGCTTGTTAAGATATCNTTGGCAGTATTTCCTTGCTCCATACATTCCCGTTGAACAATTTCCAATTTATTTTAAGTAGGCTTGTTAAGATATCCTAATATCTTCGGATACTTCCATTCTCTCTAATTCCACATTTTTCCAAACTGCTGATCCCATCACAAGTAGCTTACTTTTGTATGGGATGCGTTGCTTTTTCGTGAAGTATATAGCCATTGCTATGAGCTCACCTCTTTTGAAAGGCTACACGTGAGTTATTCTAATGTGACTGATATCTCAGTTCAGTACTACTGTGAAACATAAGCCCATAGGCAAAATCATGTCGAAAGTACTTGCGAGAATCCGAGGTACATTTTTCCCACCCCTACACCTTCAAAACACGAATGGATTAAAATTTATACTTATATTTCAGTTGATAACGAAATAATAAAACAGCTGCAGCCAAAACTGGTAACAATATTAGAACTATGGAAACAAGCGTTCGAAGAATTAACGGAGTACGTTCTATTGACTTTCGTGTCGTTTATATATCAAGCGCAGAGCTACAGCTGAATGGTTTCATAGAAGGCATTTCATTGAGGATCGAAGTTTCGCAGTAATTGCTTTGTCTCGCGCACTATGGGAAAGTTCTAGACAGCTCTCAGCGGCTCACTGACTCAAGGCACTGGTTCAACACGAAGATCGAGCGGATACAAATTGCAGTTGACTTTGAGCCAACTTCTGCCGACATTCATGTTAATGCTCTCATAACAAGAAGACTGAGGAAGTGCTTAATACCGACACAGAGCAGATAAGTACACAGATGCAAAATGGAGCGGCAGCTCCTTTGATGTGGGCGTACCCGATCTCTTATTGACTTTGCGAGGCTCTGGGAACGGGTCTTGAGTCTCATTTGCTACCGCGAGCTGCGAAATTTCCCTATTGACTGGGCTACCGGTTGGCGGGCAGGTCACCAGGCCCTGATCGGCAAACAGCGCATCGCTATGTTTGTGGCAAGAGACTCCATTTTGCTGGCGTGTGCGTATATTTCGCATCTGTAGTCCATTCTGCGGTAATCTGTGACGGAATGACAACTTGTCTTCTGCAACTTGAACTAGTCTAGAACTTGTACTTGACAGCTACAACATTTCTAAATAAAGGAAGTTTCCAGAACAACTATTACTTTAAATACATTTCTTATGCTTTGATGTTTTCAAACCGTTTTACAAATCACCCGACCCTTTCTTGTGCAATAGATAATTTTTTATTGCAAACTATACACCTCACTTTCCAGTTTTCTTCATCTGGCTGTCTTTTAAAGCTGAGATACCTACTGCGAAGTCCGTCGGAAAATAAACTTTCTTTTAGGCATCTAGCAATCTTATGTTTTAAAATTACCTTAAAACGCCTGCTTACACTATCATTTCAAGTACCGGAAAGGATAAAATCAGAAACCTGTAGAATCGGAAGCGGAAGTCACGCTCGTTCAATTTTGGTTTCCATTCGATCATCAAAGACTTTTTCAATTTCCACTTTAAGAGAGTATCGTGCTTTCATCGAGGCGGAATTTAAAACACGGAATAATCATTATTTAAAAAAAACTGCAACATCTTTGGTATAAACCCATAATCATGTAGATAAGCTTACATTTTTGAAAATAGAAAAAAAAAATTATAAAATAAAATATTGTATAAGATTTTTTTTCTAAAATCATTTTGGACGTCAAGAAAACCCAGACGAATGGTAACTTTACGTTTGTTGCATAACTGAATCGTTTTAAAAGTAGCATTTGTTATGCGAAATGGTGTATTTACACGTTTCCGCAAATTCGCAGAACAGAATTAATATTTTCCTAATTAAATCGCTCAAAATTTAAATACATTTTATGAAAACATTTGTGAAATATTTGTCAAAGCAACAAATTAAGAGTCAGAACTAGGCCAAATGATTTCAACAAGGCGATGAAGAGAGACCTTCATGTCTTATATTCTTACTAGGCCAATCTGTGAATCCTGAGCCGACGAGAAGGCGAAGGGGAGGCTAGAACTTCTGAAATCGTCATATACCTAAATAAAATTAGCTTCAATAGTGCTGTAATTTGTGTTACAACTACGAAAACATATAGGGGATAAGCAGCTGGAAACGCGTGCTTTGAATGGGGCCACGGTGGCTGAGCGGTTAGATTTCTCGCCTTCCACCAAGGCGAACCGGGTTCAATCCCATGCCGGGTCACTCCCGGATTTTCGCAAGTGGTAATCGTGCCGGGAGATGCCGCTGGTCGGCGGGTTTTATCGGGGATCTCCCGTTTCCCCCACCCCTGCATTCCGGAGCTGCTCCATTCTCACCTCATATTACCCTCATCGGCTCTCAAGACCTCGTTAAGAGCCGGCCAAATCTCTCAATAATGCGCTCTTGGAAAGCACTGCTTCCAACAAGCACGTCACTCGCGATGATTGCACCTATCCCTTAATTGTTTGCGATGTTTTCGTATCTCACTCAAGCTAACATAGAAACAACAAAGTCACGCGAAAATACAGAAATCGTTACATACGAAATCACTTTCACGTTTAAGCAAACTAGGTATAAAAATCTGCGATTCATGGAAAAAGGCCTTATTTAATTAAACTTAAGTATAAATCGAAACGGAAATATTGTTTTTAGTATGTGTAATGCACGTGTAAACTATCAATTGGTGATCACTTTTTTTTTNTACGAAATCACTTTCACGTTTAAGCAAACTAGGTATAAAAATCTGCGATTCATGGAAAAAGGCCTTATTTAATTAAAGTTAAGTATAAATCGAAACGGAAATATTGTTTTTAGTATGTGTAATGCACGTGTAAACTATCAATTGGTGATCACTTTTTTTTTCCGACGTGTTATCTCAACGACTGAAGATGACTGCAACCTCTTGCGATTTATAGTGAATTAATAGTGGACAGTATTTTACCGACTCAAATTACTTATCCAGCTTTGGAGTATGTCCAGAAATACATTAAAAGACATAACTTACTGTTAATCCTGTTCTCTTTTACGTTCATCCTATTTGGCGGCCGGATGAATTTCTACGACACGTTCAGTCCGCATCCTGCAGTTCTTTATTGACATTAAATTGTAATGTCAAAGCTGTGCACGTTTGCATCCCAACCCACACATGGTACTAGGGAGGCTAGTCTCGCTTCGTACCGGGCCCGTCACCTCTACACTGTAAAAAAATGTCTGGTAAACTTCATAAATTGTAATGGAAGTTTTTAACCATACAGTGTATGGGAATAGAACTATGTGTCAGGCTGAAAATATGAGAGTGTTTAGCATCGCTAAGTTGGGAACTTGCCTACACATTTGACTCTTTCCTGAGCAAATGTTGGAACGTTAATATTTTTGTATGCGAAAATATTTTACTAATCGCGCTTTTTAACTGTACGTATACAGGAAGCAACCAAAAATGAAGTACATTAGGTGATTATTCAAATATTTGACTAAAAAAGTGTGAAGAAACTGTGAATCCTACTAATATTATAAATGCGAAAGTCTGTGTGTGTGTACGTTTGTTACCACTCAGCTCCATAACGGCGGAACGGATTTCGATGAAATTTGGAATGTAGGTACTTTAGCTCCTAGAATAGGACATAATATATTTCTTATCCCGGAACATTGTATGGTTCCTGTGGAATAACAACAAAATGTAATTCTTCTACGGCTGGGAACGTGACCGAAATATTTTCTTTCTCTGGTGCCAGAGTTTATCAGGCCACGCAAGGAATTCTGAAATGGATTAACGACTGCTATTAATCGATAAAAACCGGGACCGAATATTTAACGTGCCCTCCAAAGCCCGTAAGCGCTCAGATGTTATGCCACTAAACGGTCACCCATCCAAATATGTGCCGCTGGGAACGTTGCTTAACTTTGGTNGTTATGCCACTAAACGGTCACCCATCCAAATATGTGCCGCTGGGAACGTTGCTTAACTTTGGTGATCGATTATGATACCTCAGCCAAGTGCAAAAAGTAGTATCCAGATACACTTATTTCCTAAGCTACAACTTGTTGAAACTCACGTTTTGATTTTCATGCATCGACGCTGGAAAGCGGAAATGTGGTAACTACGCGATAGTTACACAGATACACTCCAAAAACAATACCCTATTTCTTGGTTATCGGGTAAAAAATATTTCTCCCTTTTGACTTGCCGTTATCAGTTAAAAACCTAGGCCAACTTAGTATAATTTTATAATTCTGTTTTCACATAAATTAATTGTATTTTCCCAATTTATTTATTAGTGCATCACTTTAAAACTCCATTGTACCCGGGCGAAGCCGGGCCGGTTCGCTAGTAGACTGTAATTATAGAGGTCTGCAGTGGAGCACTGCACACATATGTAGAAATACGCATAACTCATTAAAAAATAGTACACACACCACCGAATTTGTCAGTAAGGTGCGATTTATGTTGCGTATGAATGAAGAATTCGTGTATTTCTTAACACTGTAAAATATTTTCCTACAGTTTACTTATTTAAATGTTTAAACATCCAATTTATCATCGTTTAATTCTAGCCCTTTCAGAAACAGTTTAATTTACGGTTTCAGGTGTCGCAAACAAAACAAATTTACAATTCATGTCGTACTTACGTCGACCCAACACTTGTTTCGTTGTTACAGCCAATGATCCGTAGACTATATGTTCGGTTACAGTAATATGAACCAACTATGACCTAGACCAGTACGACGGTTTGCGAATCATTTACCCAAATGTTGGATCATTGGTCATTGGTCACATAGCAGTGTGCAGCACATACAGAAAATTACCTACACGTGCTTAATTTACACAACTGTGTACACTGGTTTTGTATGAGTTAATTAAATTTTATTTGTTTCCATCCTGAATGCTTGATAAGCACGTTTTGAACGAAAGTCTTTGTCAAGTAGGAACTATTTTTGTATTAAAGAAAATATTGCTACTAACGTTAACAAATGTTTTTAATAATTTATGTTATACACGTCCATTTCAGTTATAAATTGAAACCTTTCGTGCCTGAAGTAGAAGTGCAGAAAATGAATTATTAAAAATATTTGTGACCATTATTGATACAATTTTATTACATACAAAGTTATTACTATGGTGGTCTTGCTTGATGAAAAAAAGCTACGTTTCCAAAATGTGCTTGCTGATAAACCCAAAATGGAATCACGCTTAAAATTTAATTAAAAATATACTTTTATTAATTTTTTTAAACATTTAAATAAGTAAATTTTATTAACATAGTATACAGTGTTGCGTTATTCTTTCATATGCAACATAATTCGTACTATTGTGAAAATTTTGGTAGTGCGTGTACTACTCAGTTCTGCATATTGTACAGTCAGTCCGGACGTTCAAAAATTACTGTTACGGTTGAGTCCTGTTAAACCGATTGATCCACCAATTCAACGGGCCTGAAAATTCTGTGGATCTGGTGGATATGCACTAAAACATCAACCGATGAATTTTCGAACGCTTTCTCTGAAAAAATGAAAGGTAACGCACCCACAACTAAAATAATTCGGACATCGAGTTTTACAAATGGGCTATGAAAACTTTAGAATTTGTGTATAATGGTATAAGTACCATATGTCTGGGAGTAGAAGAAAATACTGCTAAAAATCAACCTAATGTTCGAAAAATGCCTCAACCGGCGTACACCAGTGTCTCAACGCGAAGTACTCGCTTGGAAGCCATTCTACTTCTATCTTAACTGCTTTTTAAATCACCCTTTAAAAAATCCCTGCAAAGGAATGCAATTATTTTAAAGGACAGGGTGACTGGCGTGCTTCCAGAGAAGTTTGCAGCAATGTAGGAAGGGTAGTTTCTGCTCATAAAGTTGTTATTAAAATACAATGTTTAGATTTGCAGACGTTATATTTATTTGGCTTCTTTTTTTATGCACATAAGTGTACAAATTTGCATACTAGTAAGATATTTGCGTTCCTTAACATAAATGACGGACGAATAAAGTCACCAGGTCATTTAAAATGTAAATTCTACATATGGCGGAAGGGTACAGTTTCTGGAGAAAAGTATATCTTAGAAATGACTTTCATAAATGCTGAACCACTAAAATCTATTAAATAAAAAATAATTTTCTTATTAAGTAATGTTTCCACATATTTCTTTAGCTAACAACCGGTCAGAGACCATAACAAGAAAACGTGGGGCTATATATTTTTTAAGTATTTTCTACGCACGTTTAAAATAACAGGCAGGAAATATTACTAAAAATATACACAAGACTTCACAAAACACTGACGAGCACAGATACTCATAATGAACAACCACATTACAAAACGAAAATAATGTAGTATATAAATTCAAAGCTAAAAAAAAAGTAAAATAATGAAACGAGAAAGTAGCCTAGCACGAAAATAGTGCTGACAATGTTACGATTTAATTTGCCTGAGCAAGTCATGCAAAGTAATTTTCGACCAACGATGGGATCTTACATTTGACATTTATTACTATAGCTTTGAATACATATTTTAATTATTAAGTCTTTCATTTTGCATGCTTTATTGAAAATATCACACGTTTAGTTTTTACTTTTTGGAATCATAAGACAATCGCGATAGGAAATAGTAGTAGAGTTACATTTAAAGTTATTATTTCTTACGCACTGAGGCCAATCAGGAATATGAACAGAATGACTTAGGTACGGGGAACATTCACATTTACATGCAATAGAGAAGCAAAAACACTTGGGATTTCTATCCCGCCACCCAACCCTCCCGTGCAGCCGACTGGGATCGAATCCATGACCTACGAATGGGCGTCAGACACGCTCGGTGACGCCTCTAGGAGAATAAGGGGTGGCCAGTTCGGCGTACCCGCCGACTTTGACCCCAGTACTCACTGGCGACGAGGTCGGGCGGGCGTCACGACAATGGAGTCAAACAAGGCTTCCGAGTGAGTAAGTGAAGATATTTGACCGGCTTGAGAGCCAATGAGAGTGAAGCGAGGTGAGGTATGGAGCATCGCTGAAATGCAAGAGATGGGGAAACAGTAAATCCCCGAGAAAATCCTCCAGCCAGTGGCATCGTCCGGCACGATTCCCAAATGCGAAAATCTGGGAGCGACCCCGCCGGGAATTGAACCCAGTTCGCCAAGGTGGGAGACGAGTAGTCTAACCACTAAATAACCCCCCCCCCCTCCCCTGGGGCTTCCGAGATTCGAGAAGAGATTAAAGGGAACTCCCTATTAAAGTATTATCTGTAAAATCCGAGTTCCTGCGTATATTGCATATATCAGTAAATAGATAGACTGGGATTACGACTTTTCAGCTAGAGGTAAAAAAAAAAACCTCTCTACAGCCACCACTTCATACTTTTATCATATTTATTATATTCAAAGGGAAAACATAGTTAGTTAAAAATTAACTTTTGGGCTTTCCAGTGTATAAAATTACAGATTGGCATCTGTATTTGAACCAATTGGCTTACTTGGCTTACACCATGTGTTATAATATCCTACTGCTACATATCAAATTTGCGAAACATTCAATTTAACGGGAATTAATATTGCAGTTTTGGGAGATTCCGTTAAAATGCAGACGTAACATTGAGGCATTATATTTTTTTACTGGCGATTCTCGTTAAACACACTGACACAGATCAGAAGCATGGCCGTCAAGTGAGCCACCGATATGTAATTATATTCTGACTGAGAGTGGATAACCCTTATGGCCCGGAATTCCTTAGGGCCGAAGAGGGTGAAACGAGGTGGGGTTGGAGCAGCAACGGAGTGTAATAATGTTAGGGGGGGGAAGTGGCGCAAAACAACCCACAGGTGAACGATAACGCCTTCCACATTTACCACAAACGAAAATCAGTGTTTGGCACCCCAGGGAATCGAAACCTGTACGCATTTGTGAAAGTTAGTTGTCTGACCACTTCAACACAGCGGCTTCATTAAATGTATTACATGAACTAAGACTGGAACTTTTACAACAGTCCCAAACCAATGAATTTAGACGGTCCAACCAGCAAAAAACTGCTGCACTGAAGGAAAGAAATCGGTGTGTTTGTGATTATTACGACTGTACTCCAGAGATTTAACTGCATTTACCATTGATTCCCAACTATTAACACCGTACCGGGACACTACTTCCAGTTCATCCCAGTTAACCTCTTTTCAGAAGCCATTATTTAACCTAATTTTCACTGAGAAGCTTCATGTCTGACTGAATTCACCAATATTGCACCAAAGTGTAATGCGCACGCGTGCAATAAAGAGCGGAGTGGGTTGATCTTGCCAGCATCACAAGTAGGAAAATACTGAAATGAGGATCGGTTCGCGAGATATTTTCAAATAAATGAAGCTCCTCACCTGTCAGATCGAACCATGGACAGGCTGGCTTTTCCACCCAACCGAAAAGCAGAGCGGCATACAGGCGGGGATAACAGCTGTCAGATGTTGATGAGTTGCTACCGAGATCCCGTAAAGTCTTTGACGAGTTCGTCTCGTGACCTGTTCTAATTATCACCTTATTTAATTTGTTTCCGTTATGTATTTATTAAAACTAATTCAAAATTTGAAACTGAGTGATATTGCTTTTTACCAACCCCTGCTTTTCATGCGGTTACACGTCAATCGAATCGAACGAGGTGGAGCGATAATAACACATTGCACTCGCATTCTGGAGTACCCTGGGTCGTTTCTGGGGTCAGCCATCCTGCCGGTATGGTTATTTCCTACAGGCCATGACAGCTTCCTTCCCCGATCATGATTACCCGAGCCACTGGTACCGTATCAAATTACCCTACCATCAAAGAAAGCCACAACTCACCACAACCACCACCACAACCCGACCAACCAACATAGCCCAACACAAACACCACCCAAAACCCAACACAACCACCACAACAACCTAACACAACCACCGCCAGAACCCAACACAACTACCACCATAACCCAACACTACCAGCACAACCAAAAACAACCACCACAACCCAACACAACCATGACAACCCAACACAACCAGCACCACAACCCAATGCAACTGCCACCACAACCCAACACAACCACCACAACCCAACACAGCCACCACAACCCAACACAACCACCACCACAATTAACACAGTTCAACACAACCATCACTATATCCACCACAACCACCATTTCAACCACCGCCGAAACCACCATCCACCTTCATCTCAAACACCACAAACACAAACTCCACAACTTCAACCACAATCTTAACCACTAACTACAAAACCACAACCACGCCATATTCATAATAACCACCAATACTACAACCCTCCATCATAACTCATTGCCAGAATCCCCACAGCACAACATTACAACCATAACTAACTACGACCACCATAGTCACCATCACCACCAGTACAACTATCACAACCCCTACCACAACCACCATTAAACCATCATCATAACCACCACAACCAACTTATAATAATAACCACCTTCACAACCACATCTACTATCACCAGCTTGACTACAACATCCACCACAACTACTACATCCACTTACTACATCCACCACTACTACTACATCCACCACTACTACATCCACAACTACTACATCCACAACTACTACATCCACAACTACTACATCCACAACTACTACATCCACCATAACTACTACATCCACCACAACTACTGCATCCACCACAGCTACTATATCCACAAGTACTGCGTCCACCATTACAACTATCATCACAACCACCGCAACCAATATAAAAAAACCGCAACAATTATCACAACCACACCCAACACCACATCAATTTTCACAACCACAACAGTCAATATCACAACCACTACTACAAAAACCACAACTACCACTACCACAGTCACCATAACCACAAACAAACCACCACTATAACAACAACCACCATCACCACTATAACCACCAGAGCCTACTCACCCAACATAATCGTCACAACTACCAGAGCTACCTCAGCCACATTTGCCATCACAACCACCGCCGCAAACAAAAAGTATAACTGGGATACATGAAGTTTTACCTGCTTGCAACTCTTTCCAATAGGACTGAAAACCTGCACTGACTCAATGATCGAGGGATTGAGATATGCTCAGCCAGTGCAATGCACTTCAAACTAATGCAATAGTTGATCAGACAAGAAAGCACAAATATGGCGCAGCCATACACCTACAATATCGTGTCACATTGTTTTGAGGACCCCCTCCCGGCCCCCGTGGTCAAGATACACCAAAGGTCCGGCAGAATTGCTATGCTCACCACTGTCTGTCCAGAAATGTGTCAGATCTGTGTCGCGGCTAACTGTACCGACACTTCACTGGGAGGGGTTTTTACGTAATATCTCCTGCAAGCAGGCTTTTCAACTACTACACATATGAGCCTAAAGTCGATAGATCCGATACCATAGAACGTCTGGTACAGCCAACAAAGCGTCCCATAGCACGATTAAGTTTCCATGGCACTTGTGGGTCTAACATCGGAATATCCTTTACCATGAACTAATCGGCCAAGCCACATTAGCAGAAACATCTTTCTGACAGCGAGGACACCAGAGGCACGAGGCACGGCCGGCAGTTAAGGTGCCTCTTGTTTCGATCTTGAAGTGCCAAACGCATGTAGAGAGTTTCTTTGCTAGATGGAGGATACGCATGACTAGAGGCCGGTAAAATTTGCGAGTTAGGTAACCTTTAGTCTAGACTCATAAGACTTTTGTACGCTCCCATAAATATCAGATGCTCATCGGCTGCTTGCTGCTACAATGAAAGAGCATGATAGGGCCTGCATTTTGTAGCATGTTTAATTTTGGGTTGAGAGCATTCAGAGTGGTGTCAAGTAAGTCGACGACCAATAGAAACTGTAACATTATGTGCGAGTGTTTCAAGTGTATTTTGTCCCTAAATGAATATTGGGAATTTTCCAGGTCTCTGAGATGCTTCATTCAGTCTATCTGGAAAGATTAACGCGTCAATTTTTTTCGGAAACTAGGGTATGGCAATAACCCAACAACTCAAATGAAAGGATACCACTCTCCAAATGTTAGAGCTATCACGAACCCTGCACCTCCTCATACTTACAGCTAGCACAGCCCGTTGTTTTACTGTTTAGTGTTAGGTAGAGGCACCTGATTTTCACAAAAAGATTCCAAGATTAGTTGTACTACAAAACATGTTAGTTCAGAACAAATATCGCNAGAGGCACCTGATTTTCACAAAAAGATTCCAAGATTAGTTGTACTACAAAACATGTTAGTTCAGAACAAATATCGCAGTTGGGTGATTTTAACTCACAATCGCCTTAGGCGTCTACCAGCCAATCACGGGCGTTCGCTGTCGGGGTAACTTTNAGAGGCACCTGATTTTCACAAAAAGATTCCAAGATTAGTTGTACTACAAAACATGTTAGTTCAGAACAAATATCGCGGTTGGGTGATTTTAACTCACAATCGCCTTAGGCGTCTACCAGCCAATCATGGGCGTTCGCTGTCGGGGTAACTTTANGTTGGGTGATTTTAACTCACAATCGCCTTAGGCGTCTACCAGCCAATCACGGGCGTTCGCTGTCGGGGTAACTTTATTCTGATTGGCTCAGTCGAGTAAAAAATGTCTTCTCACACAGACACGCGGCCGATAGACAAATGAAATTTGCAAGTTTCAGTAGCGAATATTTTTACGTAACTGTTTTTACGCCTTATACCAAACAATGTAAACATAATGTTACGCGTTGTTGATCTGCATCGCTTCTTTTCCCCGTCCCGCTCGAGTGAGCGAAACAGCGTGCCAAGGGCAGAGGAATAACACGAGGAGCGCGTGGCGATTTAAAAAGGTGAGCTGCCGCGTGTGCAAGATAGGCCTGTTGGAACTCGGGCGCTCACATCCTTCAGTAGATTGAATTTCTGGGGTTATTGTTGAAAGAATGTTCTAGCCATTGCCCTAGACTCTCTAAGCTAGACTCAGGGCGCGGCGAATCTTCTAGATCGGGCCAACGAGACTACTTGAGCCGCGACGGGCCTCCGAGTCGACAGCTTAGAGTTCGAAGGATTGTGCGACGTAAAGCGACAGGTGTGCGAAGACAGCGAAGTGACGAGCCAGTAAAGCGACGAGTGGCGGAGAGAGTGACCAGTGGGAGTGAAGTCTGCGGACTGCGAGCATCGGCACAGTGAAGAGTGAGACTGACGTACGAAATAATTGAACTGGATGCGTGAGTGACAGACATTTGGAATGACGGTAATATATTTGAATATGTGTAAACAATTATTGTGAATTTGACTGTACCCAATAAAAATATATTCTTAAGGACTTTAATTAGAAAGGAGATAGACATAAAATATTACTGTCACCGAGAATAACAAGAGTAATAATGGAGATAGATATTTTAATGTTGTAAATTACAGCTATGTGAATAAATACGAAAACTATATAATATAGTACTTTTATTTAATAAAATCTCCATCCCTCACGAACTGGGATACGCCCTTCTGGCATTATTTAACAATATTATACGAGTCGAATGAAATGGGACGTACTAAAGTAAATAAATCGATTTGATACTGTCGGCCAGAAACTCTTATGGATGCCAGTTGAAAGTAAGAAGGGCGGTCGACATAAACTCAGAGAGGAAACTTTGTTTTCAACGCTATACACACATATACCACTTTCGAGACTGTGGGACCACCAGCTACTAGTTGCGGAATGGCGAATTCAGACAGAGTGGAAGAGTAAACAAGGTAGTAATGCGGCACAATTTGTGTGTCTTGGCCGGCTTATTAATGATCAACACAGAATTCAGAGTCACAGGTTCATTCATTAAGTAGAGTGTTCATTCTGTTAACAGATACTCGTTGTTCAACGCGTCTGTTTACACTTGTGCTGCGCGCTACCAGTATTTTCTCCACATCCATTATAAACTTACGTTAATTAATTTATAAGACCACAAAGTGTACCTTGCATTCGCTAATAAAAAATTTAGCACATTTGAATATCAGGCACTTGTAAATAGAGTATGAAATTTTTCAGTTTTCCCATACCAGTAATAGCCTCTCATTTTTATACCATACTCTAAATTCGAAGCCGTGGAAAACCACTGATTCGCAGTGAAATTCGACTACTACCATCAGTGAAAATTGCTCCACTTATAATCAGTGGAAAACCACTGGTTGTATGAGTGAAACAATTTCACTGATTGCATAAGTAAAATCCACCTGCGCGCGGTGAATTAAATATTGTTTTTATTGAATTTAGCCAAATCATTACGATAAATATGCATATTTCCGATAGTCACAGTTTATACTGTGAAATTTAACGTAATTTTAAAAAAGTAAAAAAATAAAAGGCTGTGTCTAGGATTTAAAACCACGGCATTCAGTTTCTAATCTGTTACTAACCTATTGAGCTACCAAACCAACGTTGAATACATATGGGGGAATATATGTATTGTATTTCTATAACCAAAAATATGTATCTTTAAATTGTATCCCCTTTCTTTCCGTATATATTTTAATTTGTAATATTAGGATTATTAAAACAACTAGTACGTATGGATGCACTCACTTCACCACAGTTAATGCAGTTTAACCTTTAAACTAAGAGCTCTGATGGTTACGTGAACACGAAATGAAATACATAAAAACGAAATGGAAGACTGAATGTTCAAATTATCTCATCAATTGGTATTACATAAGACGAAACTCACTTTAAAAAAAGTATTTGTATATGTTTTATTAGTTTATGCATTGTTATTTCATATGATGCATGATCAGTCGTACCGGTGTTTCGTTATGTATGATTAATAAATTAAATATAAATTAAAATGAAAAAAACTTAATTGTAATCCAGCATTTGATCATGATCCAAAAATAATTACATCTTATAGCTGTAGTAACCAATCTCTCGCCAGCTCTACGTGGGGAAAAAATTAATCTAACAAATTACTTCAATTACACCAACACANTGTAGTAACCAATCTCTCGCCAGCTCTACGTGGGGAAAAAATTAATCTAACAAATTACTTCAATTACACCAACACAAGCGACTTTTCTGTTCTTGATAATGTCATGGGTGCTTAAAGTGTTTCTGTATGTTAAACGTGATTTGTGGTACTTTTATAGTTTTGAAGGTAGCTTTAGGTGTAAGTGGCATGGAAGTCGTAACTACTGAAGGAACCATATAACTTAATGGTTACAGCGGCGAAGAAGGTTTCGTGATAACCTCGGTAATGTTCATCCCTGAAACGCGAAGCTATTGGGAATACGGACAGGTTCCGTATTTCCTGTGTACAGAAAGAACTAAGTTAAATTTTTTGGTTATTATCGACCGTATTTACGCACAGTTATTGTTTCTACATTTCCGTAAAATTTTTCTGTGAACGTCGCCTCGAAAATAACCATTACTTTTCTTCACAATCGTTGGGTTGCAAGGGCATTTCTGATCTAAACTGTTACTTCCAAAATTTCTGAATCCCTGCTAAAAGTTCTGCTTCCAGGATATCATTCCGCCTCATACAAACCAAGCTTAACTATGTAAGTCTAGAAAGTTACACCAAAGGGACAACACACCGCATTCGTGCGCGCTCAGTGCAACATAGCAACTATTTCTTACTAGGCATTACAAACGCATATATTCTCTCCCTATTTTTATTCATATTAATTACAAATAATATATTTTAATTGATATTGAATATAAGTAAAAGTTTAATCTAACATAGCCAAACACATAATATATACGGTGATTTTTCAATGGCTTAATTCAAAAAGTGTGAAGAAACCGCGAACTTACTATAAGTAATTGATCCAAAATTTACATTTTGAAACAATAAAATATTGCTTAGCTTTTCCGATGATTCTGCGACGCGTACCAAATGCTTTTATGTTTACCCCACGCCTGCTGTTTCCTCTAGTTTTATTTGCATCGCGCTGAATTTCGAGTTTCAAATGAAGGCTATCATTTCCTATTTAACGCACATCCGCTATTCCGCCACGCTTGTGAAAACGCTCGCGGGTGTAATGTTTCTTCGTGTTTGACAAACTTCTCCGTTCACTTCTCTTCTCAGGCAAGTCCCCCGAACACTCGTTCCCGTGGCTTCTTATCAGCTCGCAACCAAAGACGCTCCTTGCTTTTCCCACTGACAAAATACAGCATCGGGAAGTTCTTGGCCAAGTTACAAGAAAATTGTGAGCGCTTCAAATGAATGGTTTTCCAAACCTGTATTAAACAAAAAACTCCTACCGATAAAAGTGTACACTAGAAAATTTTCCTAACAACATGTGTATTAAAAAAACACCTGTCCATTGTAATGGTTTTGTAATTTTACAAGAAAAAGCCTTCGAAACCCAGTTACCCAGAAAATCCTTTGTATAACTACAAGCAGTTTTCTCTTAAAATCTGCAAAACTTATATTACAAATGATAGACTTGTATTACAAATTACATTATTAGAACTTGCAATACATTTATTTTTTCACAGAACTGCACTTTACATCACCTCTGGTTTTTGTACAAACAGCTATATTTCGGTTTTACGTCGAGTATCCGCCATTTCGCTTGAGATAGTGAATACTGTCCCGTATAGTACAAATATATCTTGAGGTCTATCACAAACTCGTCTCTTGGAGTTTTAGAAACGAGTAATTTCAAAAGAGAAAATTTTGTAACGTTACCAACGTTTGTAAAATTTCTAAAAATTAATTACAAAAAAAAAAAAAAAAAAAAAAATAAAAAAAAAAAANATATTACAGTAAAAAAATTGAAGATAAAAGGGAAAAAAATTGTAATCCAGGCTACACAAATACAAGACTGCCTGATAGGTTTAGAACTACAGATACTAATTCTGACCTGTAAAAAATATATTATGAAGGAATCCCAGTGGATTGTTTTCGATGGTGTGTGCAATAACGGTGGACACTTCGCACATGCTTCGCATTCTAATATGTTTGGTTTTTCTATCTTTCCAGCCGGTATTCAGATCAAGTCATTACTTATAATCTGGTATAGTATGACGGTAGTGCTTACAATCTTATATGGCTTCTTATATATTAACAAGATTTATAAAACTAAGTTTATATTTTAATCATACATTGCAGTTTCTGCTTTGATAATATGCTTAGTCGACCGGTAATGATCGAAAGTATTATTCACTTCTACAGCGGTTTAAAACTCTTTAGGCCAAACCGAGGATAAGTTTAACGTAATAGGATCGTGTTACGTGAAGGTTGCTCGGTTTTTCTGGCAACACGATCAGACTTTTTCCATCACAGTTTATCAAGCAACGTAGGTCTTTTTTTAGCGTGTAGTTTCATGATGAAATTAACTAGTTGACCTCAACTGATCATTTGTGCTGGTCCTTAAGTATTTAGCTGGGTTCAGTATAAGTAATGCAATCACTGTACTGACATTTAATCCGTCCGGTCATAAATTAATTTCTGAGTTCAAGTGTTGCAAAAACGTAATTTTTTGGTATGCGCTATACTTTTGCTCAGCACTTGTCTTGTAACCAGTGAACGAGAGTTGTAGAAAATCACACAAATCAAATTAGCTGCAACGAAGACTGATCACTGATGCATTGCTGTGTACTGTGCTGATCATGAATATGATTTACGTCCTACGTGTCCACGTCTTAAGCAATAACATTTAACGAAAATTTGGAATTATATCAAGGGACCCGCTTTGAATTGACGAGGCCGATGAGGGGGGAGAGTTATTATGCGCATAATAAATAGCGGAATTTCTGACCTTCACACATGTATCGTATACGCCTGCATCTTCATACCGCCACGCTCAATTCACGTGAAAAAAAATTACAATGCCGCACAACTTTGTGAAGTGAGTCTGCATTTTTATGGTATCTTAAGTATTATAAAGGAGTGAGTGCGCGATGGTTGTACGATGAGTGGGGCCAGTGATATTTCTCGAGAAAATTGGATGGCACAGTAGACTTCAATACTCTATATACACCTCAGCTGTTATCGTACCCCCATTGGCTGCTGGAGCCGCTTCCGCATTTGACCGAGCCCCTCAGGATTCCATAACTCCGACACTGAGCCTTCGTGATTCGTGCGCACGCAGTTAATACGGACCAGAATATGGTTCAGCCAAACAAAAAATCTGGACGACCCTACAGTGCTTCGAACTGTATATTGTCCCAAAAGCTTTTCGCGAAATGCCACTTCTCTAACGACGAGACGTTCATCCAAAGGGATTATTGCTGTTAATCGCGACACATGGTAATGAGCTCTCGGAAGAACTACTTCGCATACTGCGCTTCTCTCTTCTTTCCACGCCAACAATAATTTAACGAACATTCGAACGCCCAGCCGTGTTCCAATGCAACTGGGATACTGAAATTCATTTACTCGTGCCGAGTTCGTATTCTCACTTGTCACACTGACAAAAATGTTTACTTGTACCAGCCGTTGCGAACAAATATACATTCGCCATTTACAAATACAATGCTGACCGGGCATAATGTAATGAGAAACAAAAGTATACAATCAACAACACATGCAGATGACCCATGTACAGCTTTTTTTTTTTTTTTGTTATAACGACACACGACTTGAAACGAAATGTTCTGTCATTACACCTGTCCATATTTGCTTCCAAATTTTAGCATTTCTATTTGATTGTGCCAACAAATAATTCATTGTGTGTGACGACTACTATCTGTACACGTCAGAATGAAAATTTAATGGGTCGAAAAACATAAGCACGTCAAATTATTGGGCTTTGGGAAATGGAAACGTCATAAACAGATGGCCGTGCCGAACGTCATTGTGCACAAGTGACAATCGCACGGTTCAACGTTCATAGTACTTAGCCTATCTGAATTCAGAGGATTCAACTATGTTCTCAATTTCAAATTTGAATTCCGCAGGGACCACGGTGGCTGAGCGAGTAGACTGCTCGCCTCTCACCAAAGCGAACCAGGTTCAATCCCCGGCAGGTTCATTCCGGATTTTAGCACGTGGGAATCGTGCCAGGCAACGCCGCTGGTTGGCGGGTTTTGTCGGCGATATCTCGTTTCCCCCGCCCTTTCATTCCGGCGCTGCTCCATACTCACCTCACTTCACCCTCATCCGCCAAATATCTTCACTCATTCATTTCCAACATTCGAGGTCTATATGTTGCGGGTTCGAATCCCGAGTATGCCATTTCTACTGTAAGTTTAGGGCATTGCAGGCTTTAAGCCGCCTGCAGGCGTAGTATATGCATCAAACGCCTTATCGTCGACTCTATACACAAGCCACTGCACTGGTATACAGTACTTAACAATACAAAGGCGAAAGAGCTGCTTATACCACGATCTCCGGCCGCACACGCCACCAAAATGGCGTCACTGGACAAAAAAATAGCTTCACTGGCCAGCAAAATGTTGGAACGCCGTTTACCAATCTGCACCTGGTAACCTACATAGTAAAAATTGTCTGTGCTTGTTGCAAGAGATTCTTCGGAAACTAGCTGCCACATCAATTCTTGTAACTGAACTAAAAAAAAGGTTATGTATATGAAACTTGAAGCCTACAGTACTAATATCTTTGCCGACTAGTTTCCAAACACATCCTTGTACAAATACAAAAAAAAATGTTACAGTGTACTCGCCAGCCAACAGCCCAGCGAATAAGGAATCTTTAGCAGCATGCAGCAGCCAATCAGACAAAAGGCTCGTTTCCAGAGCTTCCCGCAGCCACTCAGAGAATGGGTACGTCCACACCAAAGGAACAGCCGTACCATTTCGTCACTGTGTATTTATATACAAACTACCGCGCCTCTTACATACTCCGGGCACCAAGGGCAACCACTAAAGGGTTACAAGAGGTAGAAATGACAAGCCAATGAAGTGGTGGAATGCATATAATAAACGTTACAAAAATAATAACAATATGTTCGTACAACAAAAAGCTATAGACCAAGATAAAAGTATAAGGAACATTAAAAATAGTAAAGGATAACTACAGTAGCGCCGCTGTAACTTCGGACTTGGGAGCTCTGCTAATGTCGGGCCACTTCTCTCGGGGAAAGGAAACAATTCGACGATGGTGATACGGCAAGTGCAGATTAGTTTGGCCGCCTGCCAGTTACCTGTGGTTGATGATTTGCAAGATGTTCTGTCTCTCTCTGTCTCTGTCTCTCTCTCTTTCTCTCTTTCACTTGGGTAGGCGGAGCCAAGCCCGTTCTTAGGCCGGCGCGACCATAATACCCCTAAATTTCTCAGAAAGGGTACAGCTGTGGGGAGAAAAATTACGCACGCCTGATCTAACCTACGACTGGCCATGTAAAAATTAATATCTACTCTGTGGTACTGGCGTGTAGTCTTTCCTCGGGTATCTTACCTCTAGGAAACTTTCAGAGGTGAGTCTAACATTATTTGTCATGGCTTTCAAAGAGTTACAAGCTAGGATTCGCGTGTACGAAGTTTGCGCCTTACAGACCTTGGCACGGATACTACCCAACGAAACATAGAATTCGGCCCTTGCTATCGTGCAGATTTCCACGGCGTGTAAAAATCTGTGCTCCAACTGATTTGGCTTCTAGGCGTACTTCAAGACTCCACAACTTCGTTTAACTCTTATGGCTGAGCGACATATTTCTTCTCACGAAGCAGTTCTACTTGCGCGATTCACGGAAATTCTTCCTCGCAGTTGTCGCGTCCTGAGTGGTCCGGCTAGATGCGCAAGTTTCTACTCGTGTCCACGACTTCCAACAACAAGAGGAAAAAACATGAAAGTGTTTACAAGGCGCATTGAATAACTATCCTACACTGGAGAGTGTTTCGCAAAAAAAAAAAAAAAATACTGGCCCTAGCAACAGAATGAAAATAATACAGAGGTGAAATAGACGCTTGTTCCGCGAACTCCAACCGCACACGCCACCAAAATGGCGTCACTAACCAGCTACATGTCGGAACGCCGTTCGCCAATCAGCGCTTGGCAACTTACTTGCCAGCCAGTAGCGCGACCAATAGGATACATTTCGCATCACGTGGTAGCAAATCAGACACAAGACCCGTTCGCAGATCCTCGTGCAATCAATCAGGGAATGAGTACATCCACATAAAAAGAACCGCCCCAAAATTTTGTCTCATTGTATTTATTTACTCTGTGCCATAGCATTTGTAAGGACACGTGTTTGTAGCCTTGCCCGTACTAAGAGATTTCGCGAAAACTTATGGTCCTTGCTGCATATTTGCCTCGGAGTATGAAGTGAGGGTTTCGTGGTAAAAGGGGTTTGGGAGAAGGGAGAAACTCACCCCCCACCCTCGATCATAATAAGGCCGCCTGCGCTTGGCGGTAACGACCCACAATGAAAATTGCTACGCTCCCTCGCCCACGCGTAATCACCCGAGCTCAAAAAAGTTTCAAATCAATCCCCCCCTCCACCCTTGCCCACTTATTCCTACTAACGCATCGGCTCGAGAGTTGGCTCTGGCAGTTAACTTTAATCTAATTTCCATCATACACTNCTCCACCCTTGACCACTTATTCCTACTAACGCATCGGCTCGAGAGTTGGCTCTGGCAGTTAACTTTAATCTAATTTCCATCATACACTCACACTAAAAAAAAATTCGACTCTTCCTCCCTTATTTCTAGTGCAGTGATTCGGATTAAAAAAAAAATGCATTTCGCGATTTCGGCTCTGACGAGGTATAACGAACCAGGACGAATCTGTCATTACCAATTCGTTTAGGTACGCGACTCTTCACTGTAAAATACTCTTTGGCGCTGGACAAACCAGCAACTGATCGATCCTACGCTAGGTGGAGGCTGGGCAGTAAACGAGAAATAATTTATTGTTTAGTGATAATCCAGCAGTCATTTGGCAGAAAAAAGTAATTTAAACCTTCACGTGTTATTTCCACCGTCGTTTAACCTAAAATGCGTATAAAGTTCTCTTCGAGAAAACGTCCAAGCTCCGGCATCATGCAATATACCGACAGATATTAGACACAAAATCATACCACTTACATCAATAAAATGTCGTGTAACATTCAGAGACCAGGCAGTTTTTAGAATTGATTTCACGACACTACCTACATCAAACTTGGGTACTCTTACGTCATTTTTTTTGTGACCGAATTACAACTCGCAAAAAAAAAAATCTGATCCTGTGCCACCTGCTCAAGGGTAAGTTGGTGACTCACTGGGACATTAGCCAATTAACAAATGGCGCAGGCTCGAGTATACAGAGGATTTGTGGGGTCTAGCCTAACTAACTGCTCTCTGAACTCGGCCAAAATGTCATGTCTTCATGCATGGTCACTACGCCCACAGTTGCCTACGTCTGCACACCTGCACTTGGTGGAAAAGAATTTAAAAGTGCTAGTCCAAAGAATACCCTCTCTGTTGAAATACGCGTATCCCTAATGCAAGAAACCTGAAGCAATTTGCGCAGTTATGCTCATTTTCTCCGTATGTAGGGTCAACGATATTTTGCGAGAATTTTCAGAAAGCAATACTTCAAACTACTGCAGGTTCGCACAGCCTTCTTGATTGGCTGAATTATGTTTGAAATGTGTTAACTTTTGAGCGAATCATGGAGGTTCGGAGCCCAATTTACCGAATTATTATTGGCCTGGTGAAATGAGGACAATTATAGATTTACATGTACGCAGCAGCTAATGGCAAAAAGGAAATAGCTCCACTGAAAAAAAATCAGCAGAGAAGTGACAACAGAGCAGTATTTTAATTGGGTTTCATGGTAGCAGCAACCAAACTTCTGTACCAGCAACAGAATGGTATGTTAGTTTATTCCAGTTTGGTTTGTTGCGGGAACAATCCAGATATTGTGGAACCTGTTATGTTGAAGGAACTTTCTGTTCTGTAGGAGGAAAACAATGATCTGCTAAAGGAACTACACTTAAGAGCCCAAAAAACTGGCACACCTGCCTAATATCGTGTAGGCCCCCCGATCACGCATAAGTGCCGCAAGACGTCGTGGCATGGACTCGACTAATGTCTGAAGGTATGCAGGAGGCAATTCACACCATGAATCCTGCAGGGCAGTCCACAAATCCAATCTGCGCCAATTTGAGAAAGGGTTGCACGTCTGTCAAGTTTAATGATTCTCGTCAGTCGTCATTTGTTCCGTTCTTTCACGATCTTTTAACGACCGCAGCGATGTCGAAGATGTGATGTTTTACCGGATTCCCGATATTCACGGTACACTCGTGAAATGGTCGTACGCGAACATCCAAATTTTATCGTTACCTCGGAGATGCTATGTCCCATCTCTCGTCCGCTGACTATAACACCACATCCAAACTCATTTAAATATTGCTAACCTGCCATTGTAGCAGCAGTAACCGATCTAGCTTCCGAAGCATCGCATTACTCTGATTGGTTCCATACCTCTGTTATTTGCATCCGCACGCCTATACCAGTTTTTTTGGCTCTTCAGTGTACTACGTTAATAATATTTAGATGTTATCAACAACCAGTCTGATTGCTGTCACCATATTAACAGTCTAGATAGGTTACGTGCACAAAAAGTTTGTTCCAACAACCAATTTTTTTTCTCAGTGTGGGGTATTTATCAGTTGTTGAAATCTTCCATTTGCTCTGATTTATATTTTTTTTCTCGCG
This sequence comes from Clitarchus hookeri, assembly GCA_002778355.1. Lineage (NCBI taxonomy): Eukaryota > Metazoa > Arthropoda > Insecta > Phasmatodea > Phasmatidae > Clitarchus > Clitarchus hookeri. Next base: position 131,599 of record NQII01003377.1, on the reverse strand, counting down.
AGAAATTGCCTTGTCACGTGCAAACGCTGGTTTTGCATATGATAATCCTTCAGTTGGATGCAAAAGTGGTTGAAAAGGATAAATTACCAAGTTAAGTGACCAGTATTTTACTGTCTTGCATTTACATGTGCCAAAATCGATTGCTCAGCTTGCTTTTGATTGGGTTGTACGTGGTTCGGTTCTTATTTAGTTGCATGGATGTTTATGAGACAGAGTCTTCTAGGGTGTGTTAAATACATTTCCTGCTTTATTACAGACGGACAACTGCTATGTTCCTTCCGGTGGTGGTATTCTGCTATTACCCCGGAAATGGCAAAATACAGAATATTAGCTCTCACAATATGTACGTTTTTGATTGATTATGTCTTGGCTAGCTCGATATTAACTTAGTACGTTGAAAAGTCAATAAAAAAGTGCCAGTTTTATTGGCTCCCTATTAAGTCGCATTTTCGAAACCACGCAACATGATCGGATGTCCCTGTTTGTCAAATTGTGGTAAAGTATTACCAACTGTTTGTTCACAGAAGCGATCGCGATAACCACTCCCTATTTGACGGTTACGCAACGCCGTAGATGGTGTTGTCGCGACGAATTAAATATCTGACGCATTGAAACTGCCGTGTTTGCAGTATTTTTCTATCTTTTCAAGAAGGCCTGCACTCATGCAAGTCTCCTATGCAAGTTCCCTATCCCGCCGATAAATAATTCTTACGTCTAGCTTTTGAGCGGGAATGTCTCCTCGCCCCCTCCAACACGAACGGTGCGACACTTCCCTCAATTAAAACACTTAATGGTTTCCGTACCCCAGGGATGTTGTGCAAGTCCGTTGATACTTAATACACGTGGACTGAAATAAATCAACATTTGCAGTTGTTTTCACATTCGTTACACTATACTGGTTACAAACTTCCATACATTAGTGAAAATGCATTTAAGAAAACCCTGTAGGAATACACGTGTGTGCCCTAGAGTTGGTACGCAAAGAGGTGGCATGTGGGACTGATCAAAACTTCAAGCCCGTGGGGCATCCAGAACATTAAATGCAACTCATGGAGCAGATCCCTTAATACGGAGCGCAGCCACCCCGAGCGGCCACACATGCAGCAATGCTGGCATACAACCTGCAACTCAAATGCTAAATGTCTCCCTGGGGTACGGTATACCACGCTCGCTGTACTGGTTGCCGCAGCTGGGCGGTGGTTGTTGCGGGGCTGGACTGGTCTGGACTGGTCAGACCCTATTCCATCACATCCCACACATTCTCAGTACGGCTGGGGTCTGAAAATATAGGGTAGCGTGCGCGCGCTACATGGAGCACGCTGTGTTGCCTTGGCGACATGGGGACGCGCGCTATCGTGCGGGAGGACTGGTTCCTGCAGTGTGTCGAGATATGGTCGGAGGACAGTACTGAGAACGCCATGGGTGTACGACGCACTCGCGACAAGAGGCGATCGGGATGTGTAGCTTGTACTCGTAGCTTCCCATACTATAATCCCGCGTGCGTACGGTATGGAGAATGAAAATACACGATACGCAGAGATGACCAAAATAGCGAAAATGTTTGAACCAACATATCTTCTGTAACACTCTAACTTGTTTATTCTTTCGTGATTGGATGGACAAGGTTTTGACTAGGCTAAGTTGTTTACAGACCAATCACGAACGTTCTGCCTTATAGTATCACAATCCTCGTTGACCCCTGTGAAATGGGGTAGTAGCTTCATACATGCATGACGGTCAATAAGGAAAGAGAAATGTCGGCAATGTGTACAACAGTTCGTTGGATCCTAGCAAACAGTCAACTTTTCCCGCGATAAACCATAATCTCTAATTATGGGTTGTCCTGCTCACCCGCACATCTACGAACGCAAACAGAGTCATCGCTTTGTCGAAGGCAGGAACGACTCTCCTCACTGAACACCACTGCTCTTCGTTCGCCTCTGGAACACGCTCTCTCCCGACATCGCCGGAGACGTGGCACGTAGCGGTGTGGACACTGCCGGGGGAAAAAATAGCAGCGAAATGCTACATTTGCGCGCGCACGTCAGTACCTGGCCTGTTTGCCGAGGCTGGGATTCTGGGAGGGGAGAACAAATATTTGTCCGTCAACACACCACGTGGATGGCGGGGCGGAGAATGGGAGAGAAATGTGGCCTACCAACCCGGCAAGCTGAACATTCACGTCTCCTGGCAACCGTGCGGTCGGCGACGTGCACTCGTGATTCAACAGCCTGAGGCATTGCTCACATACATTTGCAATCAAGATGGTCTACAAGAGAGTCTTGTAAATCCAACACTAGGGGAACGCAAGTTGTTTTACGTATACAGACCTGTAAAACTCGCTATATGATTTGCTAACAGAATGCATTTCAAAACAGATGTATGTTTGTGTTAATAGGGACAGAAAAATTTCGCGTTTTCAACGACCTATAGTCTAGAATCCACTGTCCTGCGTGATTTTGAGCCACATCTTTCTGTTCATTGGCTGGGGCCGTGTATATAACCAATTCCACCTCAGACCGGGTGGCACGGGATTCGGTGCCTGTTCCCGTGTAGCTCGGTTATTGGCTGAAAGTTCACCTGGGCGTGTCTAATAAACTGTGATCCAATGGAAAACATATCATAAATGTACATGTGTTCGAAGTCTATAGATTGTCCTAAAATAAGTTCGCGAAATTTTCCAGTCCCTATGTATTACTATTGTCATTCGGCTACAAATTGTTTGACACGTCTTGGGCTGTTTTAAGCCAACTTATGATAGGACAACCCAGTCACGTCCAACCAAGTCAAAAGGGAAAACAAGTTCGCACTTTTGCAGAAGCCAGTAATCAAACGACACCTTCTCGAACGTATACATGCGGCTAAGTGTAACATACCGCCATATAATAAAGCGAATGCTGCAGGTTCCTCTCTAAGTACTTCCGCTTACGTAGATTTCTAGCCAAACTAAACCTTGGAGGTTTGCAGCTAGAATTACCAACTTTTTTCAGATTTCCCATAAGGGCATTTCCGAAAACGCATCAGACGACATCTGTCCTTAATGAAACGAGCAAGCAAAATCGTTATAACAATGAACAGTTTTAAATAATATCTGTAATACACAAAAGTTAGTACACTCTAAGAAGTTATTCGCAAATTTACCACACCAGTGTATACGTCTGTCGTGAAAGTGCGAATAGTAAATAATTTTCCCAGACATCTATGATAGCGTTTCAACATTTGCTCAGGAAACAGTCAAATGCAAAGGGTAGCGACGCTAAATATTCCCATATATTAAACCGGATGTGTGGTATTATTTCCCTGCTATGTATAGATAAAAAACTTCCATTACAGTTTAGGAAGTCTGACATAAATGTTTTACAGTGATTTATACACCAGTCAACATTTTCTGTGAACATTTACAAAAACAAAATATTTGTTACAACTATAGAATAATTCATTGTAATTTGAATTTCATATTAAGGGGCTCTAAAAAAGACGACACCAATAGACGCTGGAAGTAAAGTAAAGATACTGTACACATCTCGTCAAGTTGCTATAGGATATTCACAGTAAAGTGAACACATTTTAAAAGCCCTATCATTTGAAATAATATTCAATAAATATAATTTATTGTAGTCTCAGACGTTAACTTCCGAATGCGGCGGAATATACACTTTTGTATTCATAATTACATGCAATATTAAATTTAAAAGGTTAAAAAAGGATAAAAAATGGCTGAAACGTAAAATGAGCTAGGGCCTCAAAAGTGCTTACTTTACCGTGAACAGCCTATAATTCTACGAATGCACTTTTTGACGAATGCCACCTGTCGGCGTCAAATGTATCTATATCTGACCATTTAGTTAGGGCGTCGGAATAAACACACATGTAATCGCGTAAGTCTTAAATTACTNTATATCTGACCATTTAGTTAGGGCGTCGGAATAAACACACATGTAATCGCGTAAGTCTTAAATTACTGATACTGTGTATATTAATATTCAGTACATTTTCGAAGAAGTCTGCGGTATATGGCATCCCATCCCATGTTCATACGGGATAATTCTTTCCGTACCAGATATCCCATACAGTACAGTTGGCAACCCTACTTTCAGTCACAGGGAACCTTCTGCAGTACGCAGTAGCCCATCAGACACAATGTCCGCCCCCATAGCTCGCGCAGCCAATCAGAGAGTGGGTGCGCCCACATCGAAGGAACCGGCACGCCAATTCCGCCTCTGTTTACTTCCCTATTCTGCGCCGCGGCGCAGCCAACATAGCTGTGCGGTCGGTGTTTGATTCCGAAGGCGTTCAATTAACCGCGGGTCGGCGATAATCCTATACCTAGGAGCGCACGCTAATCGGCAGCGGAGTTAATTGGCTGGAACGCATAGGAAATGAATGATAACCCACTGGCCCTTGTGTGCAGCCGAGAAGGGGAGAACAGTGCCGCGTGCAGTCGGCTGTGCTCGAACTACCAGGCGGAGATGGCGCCCCGCCATTTAACACGATCGATGTCCTGTAATGGCCCAGATGTAGCACTGCACAGAGCTCAGCTCCTGCGGGAGGAGGACTTCGTTAGTAGGTACTGACGAGGAAACCTGGCGGGGCATACTTAAGGCGCTCGCCTACCTGCAGCTTGTAGGCTCAGGAAATCAGGAGCGATAAGGGCGACACTGCCTCGCACATCAAGTGCGCCGTCGTCACTACACGCAAGGCTCTGAATTGGAGTTCATTGCTCTCGTCGTGTTGCGTGTACCAATGACTTACAGCGCGGGGTAGAGAGGTTTGGGCGGCTCCTAGTATCGAGGTCTTGAGAGACGATGAGAGGAAGAGTACTGCTTACAATTATAAAAAAGAAATGTAAAGTAATTTTCAATGTTTGTCAACATACATGCCGCAGAACTTAATATTACGACATGGACTACTTACCCATGCCTATAACATTTGGGAAAATAATAAGTTCCATATATATGTTATGTATACATGATTTAAAACTGTACTGGCACCCATGTCATGTCTAGAAACAAGATGTCGAGGTGGAATGACAGAGCATGAAATGGAACATTCTTGAAACAAGTTGGTGGCATTGAATTACAGAGCATGAACTGGAAAATTCTAGAAACAAAATGGTGGCATGGAATGACAGAGCATGAACTGGAAAATTCTAGATACAAGATGGCGGCTGTGATGCAATCCTATATGGTGAACAGCTCCGAGGCTCCGAAGCCAGCATCCTGTGCACTGGATCCCCCACAAAAAGATCAAGGTCAAGTATGTAGAATTAGAGGGAAAATCGGAAAACTTTGAGGGAAATTCTAGAAATTTTGAATGTCTTTTCAGAAGAAACGGCACATTTGAGGTCAAGGTCAAAGGTAAATGGTCAAAGGTCAAGACCAAGGTCAAGGTTCCCTCTGGTACTCTGTCAGATGCCGTGTCCATCCAATTGTCCGAAGCTTGCAGCCCTGTTCCCGTATGCCAATTTCCCTAGAGTCCTACCGACCTATCACCGATTCTACTTGTGCTCCTGAACTGGTCATGTGATCAGCTGTATATTAACTTTGGAGGCATGATAAAAACACGAGACTGCGACAAAAACTAGCTAGTAAAACCTTATATCGCCTTCCTCTTCTTCACAGACTAAAGATAAGATGGGCACATTTTCGTCTTCTGAGCATGCCCCCAAATGTAGACCAATACTTACCAAAACAACCGTCAAATGCAAGTGTTTCGACAACTATGTGCCATTTGTTTACGTTTGGTTTTATTTCAAACCACTGGTTTTACAAAATATATAAATACAATTTTGAGTATCTTTATTGCGTTGCAACTTCGTCGAAAATAGTGTACGTTAACATTGTACTAACATTAGTGGAAGCAAAGTGGTTTTGAGATCTCTGTAAGAAGAAAAGCAGTTCAATATTTGAACACGGAGATTGTATACTGCTTAACTAGCATGGGCACTCTACCCCAGATTCACTCTACAATATATTTTTTTTTTTATGGAATTGTAATACATTTTTTATGCTCGTAGATAAACATTTTAAGTAATACCTTTTATTATTTTATTTATTCTTGAGGAGTCACGTTTCCGAGGTGTGTGCTCGAATCCAGCATTTTATGTTAGATTAGCCACAGTTTAATAGTTGTGGCTTGCATAATGTTCTGCTCTATTAGGATAAATTTACTTGCAAGTTAACCAGAATTAATTTGTTTTATGCACTCTAAATCTGAATAAGAGAGAATTTCACTGTTTCAATCAGTTAACACAACAGTACCTGACTGATTGAACAGTCGCTTCAATGAATTCATCTAATGAATCAGTGAAAAAATGCCAGTTTTCCTTCACTTATTGATTTAGTGACATTTTCCACTGTTTTATCAGACATTTTTTTTTCACTGTTTTTCAGTGATTTGTTTTTTGACTGATGGATCAGTTATTTAAACAGCGTGTAAAAATGGNCATTTTTTTTTCACTGTTTTTCAGTGATTTGTTTTTTGACTGATGGATCAGTTATTTAAACAGCGTGTAAAAATGGCTTTAGAACAGCGTGTAAAAGTGGCAGTTAAACAACGTGTATCAAGTGAAATAACAAAGACCAATATAAAATACTTNTTTTTTTTTTCACTGTTTTTCAGTGATTTGTTTTTTGACTGATGGATCAGTTATTTAAACAGCGTGTAAAAATGGTTTTAGAACAGCGTGTAAAAGTGGCAGTTAAACAACGTGTATCAAGTGAAATAACAAAGACCAATATAAAATACTTNCTTTAGAACAGCGTGTAAAAGTGGCAGTTAAACAACGTGTATCAAGTGAAATAACAAAGACCAATATAAAATACTTTCCAAAATGTGTTTTGTCTTTCAAAACACCATTTTACGAGGTAACATGAACGTTACGTCTTTCATTTCTTTTTCATCTAATCATCACAGCGCTCTGTTTGAAGGTTTAAACTGCATATGATGTGGTGAAGAGAGTACACTCATATGTACTATTCGTTTTAACCATCCTAGCGGTACTAGTTAAACCAAAAACGTAAAGTAAGGACATACAATTTAAAACTACAGGATCTCGAGATGGAAGTAGAAATATACATTTCCCTCGCTCGTTAACAACTTGACTTTGTAGCTCAGATGGAAAGCCCTGCCCCTATAGCTGAGGGGCAGCGTGGCCGACCTGTTGTCGGAGGGTCGGGAGTTCGTGCCCCGGTTCCTCCGCGCCAGACTCTCAGTTCGCATGTCACGCGCATGTGGACTGGGAATCTGTCAACAGGTCGGTTTAACTTGAGTTCGTCACACGTCGCTTCCACACACAATATGACTCTCACGCTCTGTACTCTGGCTCATGTGTCGGTCCAAAGTCAATGAAGGCTACTTAAAAAAAAAAAAAAGATGGTAATGTGACGGTTTGAAAGCTAAGTGGAAAGGATGTGCGAGTTCAATCCCGGCCATCTGCGGAGATATTTTTACTTTTTTTTTATTACGTTAAATTGCGCATTATAATTAGTAAACTGCCGCCAATGTGTTTTTTATGGTAATTATTTGGCTAAACTCAATAAGAACAATATCTTATCCGCCGCTGGAGTTGGCCGTCACTTATTCAATGAGTAAAATTATTTTACGTCACTAATTCAACAAGTGAAATTATGTTACGTCACTAATTCTATGAGTGAAATTATGTTACGTCACTAATTCTACGAGTGAAATTTTTTCACTGAAACAATCAGTGGTTTTCCACTGATTCGAATTTAGAGTATGATAAATTTACTTGACTTTAGTTTATGGCACTTTGTTTACAGGTCTCGGACGAAAATCATATTGCATCGTGCGAAACCTACTTTCGAACCACTGAACAGACACACAGGAGAACGCCTTTCACTTTTAAAAATGTCCAGGATGTTGCATTTCATAAAATATATTATAAGCAGTGATATAATTCATACAACATGGTTTTTTGGAAGTGGCTTGCTGCCACGTAAAGCAAACAACATACATTTTTACACGTTTATGTGCACAAGAAGCGAAACAGTCCGAAAATGCCTGAGACTGGATTTTAACATGCAGTTCCTCGTGGCTGTAACGTCACTGCTGCTAATTTTTCTGGGCGTAAATCATATTTTTAAAACCACAGGCACTTTAGCCAGCTTTTATTTTCCAAAATTCGCATCGCCTTCGCTAAGACATTCCGCGAGAAAAAAAGTTATGAGGAAAAGCAACTTCATAAATCTTAAAGACTGACATGATAATAACCGCAATAAATTTTGCGTGAGCTAGTCCAGCGACGGCTAAACCGCCTTTAAATAAACACTAGCACTTACAATAACAGTTCTGCAAGGTAATAATTTACACCAAACTTCTTACAAGAAACTGCGTCAGTCACTTAGAAAGCTGCCCGGAAAAGTTATTTGCGTTCAAGGCATTACTGTATTTCACGAGCGAAGTAAATACTTCCTCGTATTATCAAAATTTATCGACGAAATATTTTTAATGGCCGAGCGGAGCTGGGATTAAGTTTAAGGAGAAGAAAATATCACAGATACACTTTCTCACGAACTTTCACCTGCCCAGATCTCCAGCATCAATAAATTATAGGTACCTATACGACCAAAGTCTCTAAAGATCCCAGAATGTGTACCGGATCTTAATATCAAGAATTATTTTCTGACTGGTTGCAAAAATGGTTTCTAGGAAATTATAACTGACCCGAACCAAGGCGTGTCAGTCACTAAACTGTGGCTAAATCACACAAGTTACACAAACTTTTAAATATCGGGTTTTAAACCTTTTACAATTTTTTTTTTAANAAACTGTGGCTAAATCACACAAGTTACACAAACTTTTAAATATCGGGTTTTAAACCTTTTACAATTTTTTTTTTAATTCTTTATTGTTACTAATTGTATAATAAGAGTTTAATTGAAATTTAAATTTTTATTTGAAGTATTTATTTCTGTTAGTTGAATGCTCTTATTCTGAAAACGACCGACGACTAAATAAAACTACGCAAACCAGCTATTTATTTGGCTGAATTATAGATAGCGGGCATAGAATATCAGTTGCCGAAATTGTCGGCAATGGTACGCCTAAGATATTGAACGGTTCTATTGATGGCACCAGTTTCGGTCAAGGAAAACTGTTTATTTATGCTGGAACATGCTCTCGTATGCACAAACACCGTACATCGTGCCTGAAACGATAGTGGAATCAATATGCTATGAAAGTTGACAATTTAAATGAGTCATACTTCCAGGACTCTCAACGTGATCACTCCGTAAAGAAATAGTTCGTGGAAGGCAGACTTACAAAATAAAACTGCGAATTACAAACTAAAAGACTCGACTTTAATCTAATCGAGTTTGCTTCACACTTTTTGAATAAAACCTATGAAAATCACCCCATGTAAGACTTGGATTGGTTCTTTTCTAAATATGCTATGTATCACATGCATCTTATACATGTGTTAACATAAAAGTACTTTATTTTAAAACTTTGGCTATAAATTATTTATCAATTATAATATTTGATCTATAATTAATATTAATAAAATTAGCGAGAAAGTAGGTGTTTTGGTAATGCCTAGTAAGAAATACTTTTTATGAATAACATTTTACGCAGTGGGCATGAATGTGGCGCGTTGTCCCTTTGGTGTAATTTTCTAAACGCCATTATTCTTTGTTTACATGAGGCAGAGGAATATCCTGGAAGTAGAACTTAAGCAGGGCTTCAGAAAAGATGGACGTAACCGTGAATGGACAAAATGTAGTCATGGTTATACCTTCAACTCAGTCCATGGGTAGAAATCCTATAATTAGAGTCTCACTTTGACTTTCATTTTCAATGGTAGTTGTTATAAACAGTCTCTCAATTTTGTATTGTAGTTTCTTTCTTTTTGTGCTGTGTTCTGTTACACAGCTGTTTTTCGTCTTTTGTGTTGCTCTACTGTTTGTAAATTGCTATAACTTTTCGTTAATTTTTTGTATTTGTATATAACATGTAAAGATACTTTCTATGTATTTATATGGTATATGTCACACTGTTAGTAAGCTCTCGCTATTAGGTGTCTCACAAAAATATGCAAAAAATAAAACGAAATAACAATTTTATTCTCATTCACTTTCAGCAATCCAAGCGGTGACCGGTAAAATAGTTTATCAGAGTAAGTGGGATACCTCTTAGAGATCCTTCAATTGCTTGTCAACTTCAACGAATATTTGAAGCAGGCCTGTTCACGGGCAAGGCCAATGAAAATGATCAGAACTTTAAAAAGCAGTGCAATTTTATTTGCTTGAGACATTAAACAAGGATCTTGAAATCACGTCCCAGGATCGCACGCTCACAGACGAATTAGGCNTTAACAGGGGGGGGGGAGGGGGACGGAAGGACAAGTAAAAACCGTTTGTTTCTCGGGCTTTCAAGTCGCACGGTAATGCACACAAGGGTATTCATTATTGTGGCTCCGAATCATTTAATGACCCCTTCGGCGTTCATAAATTCTATGTCATGCCCTCGCTGCACTACACTGTAAAAAAAAAGTTTAAATTCTCACATACAAATTTTTTGTAATTGTACATTTCGTACGTGTAATTTGTAAAAACAACTACAGTACGTGTAATTTTACATAAATGTTATTAATAATTCTGACAGTACTACGTGTAGTTGGTGAAAAGACATGAATGTATGGCTTAATAAACACAATGTTGGTGTTAGTTTACGCATTTTGTAGTATGTGTAAAACTCCCTGTATTAAAACCTTAAGTGGTTTTTTTTTTACTGCTACATAGTCGTCATACGAACACTAAATTTAGTGTTTTTTTACTGATACATGGTCGTTGTTTGATGAACACTCAATGTCAGTATAGTTATAAATCATTAATTGTGTAATTTTACAATGACCGTGTGTGTGTAAACTTGGATTACATTCTGGAGTATCTGTGAGCACATATTTATATTTTCAAATGTAATTTGCTAATACGAGTACAGTTTTTGTAATTTTACACTAGTGTTCCTATGAATTTAAATATAACCTTCAGTATTTGATTAAAACATGAGATCTAGCGGCAGGGAGTACAACTACTTCGAACTCCTTTTGTGTATTCAAAAGGAATGCTTAACTCCCGTTGATGGAATATGCTGGCTTTTGTATATAACTACATATTCTATATCTTAAGTCATAATACGCCGAATTAAAACAAGAAATGCTGGACGAAGTAATTCGCAAGCAGATTGAACGTTCTTGTAAATCAAACGAAACATACAAATCCTCTCATAACTGCCCTTGGGGACTATGGTATTGATTTAACTCAGCACTATAAGCGCCCAAAGTCGCTTCTAGTGCACAGGCCCTCTTAGCCCTGCGTGTAACACACTGCCAGGCCAATTGTTTTAGCATTTGTGCAGCATTTTAGGATACATATTTGTCTATAGTTTAATTAATTTAGTATCTTTATGTCTTCTTGACATACAGCCTTAGATTTACATGAGGAGTCCTAAAGGGACACCTCTGGGGTAATTTAGTTTCGAATAAGGTGAAGGAAAAAAATCGTCCTCGTGGACTAAGTTTAAGTAATAGATAATTTAGGTTAATATTAACGTTTTTTTTTCCTTTCAGGGAAATTATTATCTTATCATGGATTAGTAAAAGTCGGTTTGTGTTGGCTCTGCTGGCACTAACTGACAACAAATTAAATTTGTCTTTAAGTTTTCAGTATTCACTGGGGATTCGGGAAGGGGGGGGGGGCCCAGTATCGCCACTCCTCCCACCAGAGTGACGTGCAAGCATTACTCTGGTTAAACCAGCGCCAAATGAAAGAAAGAGGTCCTGCCCCCTCTACTAGCATTTTCTCCACCCACTAATAAAGAACATGGTTGCCACCTATCTATCTCCTGTAGCATTTTCTGTTAATGCATGCAACAGTTTTTAATTCTTTCCTGTCGAAAGGGCTTTTATGGTGTCTATGCCGGTTTTTCCCTTTCTCTTCATAGTATAGTAGTTTAGCTAAAGTACACTCAGGGAGGTTGACATGGCCAAAACCTAGCCATGGCAGCCCAATCCCTCTCTGCCGCGATGCATGTCTCCTTGCATGATTTCTCTTCCTTGTAGGCGTATGGGGCTTAGCCCTGAGACGCCATTAACTCCCGTCCCTACCGCGGGCTCACACATAACGCTTTATTTTAGAGTAGGTAAAAAAAACCATTAAGTCAATTGTTACCCAAATTTAGGAGATAACTTTTTTATAACTCTGTTAAACTATGAAGTTACAAAACCGAGAAATAACATGAAAATCGAAAAAAAAAAAAAAAAAAAAAAAAAAAAATACACATAGAAGGTATGAGAATTAACATGACACAGTTGTAAAAGAACATATGCTGGCGTAAAATTGCATAGTAAAACAGTGAAAAGTGTACAGAAAATTTGTAATTACAATTACAGTGAATATGCGATTCTACATTTTTGTAAGTGAGAAAATACACATACGCAGTGGTGAAATTACAATTGCGATGTCTATGTAAATATACTTGCCGTGAAGAGAAAATACACGAATGTTGCAGTTTAATTTCTACAACACAGTATTCGTAGTTTTACACCATTCTATGTAAAATTAGTTATACAATGTATATTTTATTTTACTAATTTTGTCGGGTAAATTTACTTGGACGTAGAGTAAAAAATCAGACATATGTAGGTGTAAAATTACACCAATGTTAGTGGAGACACTGCTGCCAAATACATTTAGTGTAAATTAACACAATTTTTTTTACAGCGTACATGACGCTGCAGGAATCATGTCCACGGAAAACCGCTTACTAGAGAGCGTAAATTGCAACGTATTACATCTTTGTTGGCAATTTTTTTTTCAGCAGAAAATTGAAGCAATAAATAATGCTACGATTCTTTCACGCTTACATGGTCATTTTCGAAAGGCCACTTGACTTTCATCTTTCATCCCACTACGTATCCTTATCCTTCAGCCACATGCAAAAGTTAACACTTTCAGCTCATTGCTAGAGGCGATACTTTATCGCTGGGATATCTGACTGTTTCCTAGGACTGACCGTACGGTACACACGTTCTACAATTTAATTTCGTTATTAGTAGGGGTATGAAAAATTCATGGATTCAATTTCAGACAAGCTAGATTTCAGACAGTTGCACGTTTTATTATATTTGAAACTGGCCCACGACTTCCAGTATTTGGCTCCTCCTGAAGGACTATTCTCCCAATAGTAAACAAGCAACAAGAAGCACACCCAATCAGGCCCTCCCATTGTCACAAAAAAGAGCCCATAATAATTTGACATGGGTAGACAAACTTATAGTCATTTCGCAGTATCTTCACACTTTTTGAAACAAACCTTTGAAAAATCACCTTACGAATGAAGAAGTTTGTTTGTTTCCTAAATATGTCATATATGGATGTATCAAGCGTTCTATATTTCTGTTAACATAAACGAATCTTAATACTGGTTAAAGTAGACTCTTACATATATTTTGTTTATAAATGATAAGGTTTCATTTATAATTAATACGAATAAAAACCGAGATAAAATTGGTGTGTTGGTAATGCCTAGTACGAAATAGTTCACATGCAAAATATTTTATAACTGAGTGTGCACAACTACGCTGAGATCTCTTTTTCTAGACTTAGTTAAGCTTTGTTTGCACGAGACGGAAGAATAGCCTGAACGTACAACTTAGCAGAGCTTCAGAAGATTGAAAATAACAGACAATTGACTATAATGTGAAGTATAGCCTACAGATCACTTAACCCGAGAATTTTTCCGGCAGCTAGATATTGATGGTTATGGATGAATGAAGTAACTACCACATTTCTTTGAAGCAATGGGTTTCCTGATATTTTAAAACAGAACGTTTTCGAACGGTCTAGGAAGAACCTAGTACATATAATTCAATCATAAAAGGATAAACAAGCTATAGTCCATTCACGGTTACTTCATACCTTTCTGAAGGCCTCCTTAAGTTCTACTTTTACGCTATTCCTCAGCCTCATGCAAGCAAAGCTTAACTAAGTCAAACAAATTAAACCAGTGGGACAACGCACCGCACTCGTGCGCACTCAGTTCATTGCAGTTTTGCGTGAGAAGCATTTAATACTAGGCATTTCTAGGGTCACCGAAATTTCGCGATGAGATTACCGCGCANTGCAGTTTTGCGTGAGAAGCATTTAATACTAGGCATTTCTAGGGTCACCGAAATTTCGCGATGAGATTACCGCGCATGCTATATTTCAATGCCCTGCGGACATACCAGCAGTTTTCCTTTGCTTATTGGCCACGTGTCTCCGCGAGAAGACATATTCTGACTTGACTGGCCAATCAGAATTAGGTAACTCCGATACTGTACGTCTGTGATTCGAGGGCAGACACCTAAGACACGCAACACCTAGATCAGCCAATTACGAAAGTGGATCTTAGCTAACGTGTTATGAATTGCAAATGGTCGTGAGATCTTTTAGCGAAATGCGGGTGTCTCTAGGCATTACCAACACACCTGTTTTCTCCCCGTTTTTATTCATATCAATTATAAATTAAATACTATAATTTATAAATAAAATACTGGTAAAACTTTAATTAAAACAAAAAGATGTTTTTATTTTAACGAAGTATGGAAAGCTTGTGATGCATTACATATTCAGGAGACAACCAAAAACGCCATACACGGGGGTGATTTTTCAAAGGTTTTATTCAAAAAGTGAGAAGAAACCACGAATACACTTTTAAGTGTTGTTTACTATATGGTGTCACAATATTGTTTTAGCAATTTTGCAGTGTCTCTAGTGAGTGCTCATTTACAGACATGCACGGCAAAGTAGAAGTGAGACGCTTACATCAACGACTGACGGANGTGTCTCTAGTGAGTGCTCATTTACAGACATGCACGGCAAAGTAGAAGTGAGACGCTTACATCAACGACTGACGGAACACCAGTATCGTTGCGCTTTATATTCCTGATTACACCGCCCTATTGGGGGCCGCGGTGGCTGAGCGGTTAGCCTGCTCGACTCCCACCAAGGTGAACCGGGTTTTTCTAATCCCCGGCCGGGTCACTAGCGGATTTTTGCAAGTAGGATATTGGCGGACGATGCCACTGGTCGGCAGATTTTCTCCGGGATCTCCCGTTTCCCCCGTTCTTGCATTCCGGCGCTGCTCCACTCTCACCTTATTACACTGAGAGAAAATCGAACAAAATATTTGGTTGTATAGGGCCAGAAATATATTTAGATGCCCTAACAAAATATCTTGTTGAGGAAACAAAATTTGAAAGCAACAAAATTACTTTTCTTCATCTAAAAAAATACGCGTTTGTATAAACAAAATCTCTGTGTTGGGCAACAAGAAATTAGACTATCAACCAAATATTTAGTTGAATAAACTGTATATATTTGTTTGGCCACTCATTTCATTGTAGTCGTTCGAAAACACAGCCCGAGAGTTTGTTTGTATTTTTTGTAACAATTAGGATAGTAACAGTGTTTGTTTGTGCATCTTTCGAGGCTTAATAATCGTATAAATACATTAATAAAACAAGTTTAACAGGAAACTGAAAACAAAAACGGTAAAATTTGAAATAATTGTTAGCGCACGTTGTATAGTATTTGCAAAAAATATATATATATATATATTTATATATAACATTTGGACTCATCACTATTTCTGTTAGCTGAGGGTAATAAGGCGTACCGCTCGGACGCAGACGATCTAGGTTCGAATCCCAGTCACACATCTTGAATTTTTATATCAACCCAAACTGTTTAATGTGCGGAGAGTCAAACAGATCGTTAGTTGCACCAACCAAATCTTTGTCTTGGGCAACCAAATAAGAACAGCAAAATAATTTGGTTTCAGCAACACAATATTTCATTCCCCTTATACAAACAAATAATTTGGTTGCGGCAAACAAACTCTGTATGATTCAACAAAACCTTTTTTCTGAGTGTACTCCCTCATCGGCTCTCAAGACCTCGTTGTTAAGAGCCGCTCAAATCTCCCAACTCAACCACCCTATTGCTAGAGGACCGGAAATTTCACGGGTTCATTTGGTAACAAGCTAGACTCCACAACCCTTTGTGCACTCGAGCCTCCAGTTTTACCCCAGACCTGACACGGTGGAATTCGTTCCTCCTGCACTTGAAGTTTATTTATGTATAGGAATTCGTCCAGGGAGTGTTTCTTACATACCGCAATCCAATTGAAAAAGAAAGTCAAATGTGCGCGTGTTTCAGGCCCAGCGTGTCCTCAGATGAATTCGCAAAATTTTAGGGTCTCAACATATTGGTCTTTACAACATCTGTTACACCTGCTATTAAGGGCACTTAATTATCGCGAAAACA
This sequence comes from Clitarchus hookeri, assembly GCA_002778355.1. Lineage (NCBI taxonomy): Eukaryota > Metazoa > Arthropoda > Insecta > Phasmatodea > Phasmatidae > Clitarchus > Clitarchus hookeri. The sequence continues at coordinate 115,268 of NQII01003377.1, read as the reverse complement.
GTTCCTCGCAGGCTTAACTTCAGTATCATGCGTGCACACGTGCAGTTTTCTTTTAATTATAGGCCACGCGTGACTGCGAGGAGAGACTGCCGCATTTGACTGCGCCGCTCAGAATTACGTTAACTGTGATTCACAGGCAGGCGTCTCAGACGCGCAGTAGCAGTTACAACCATACAATCGTAAAAGAGGACCTGAGCTTCTTAAGTTTTATTTTCAATACAACTTTATAGGAACTCTTTCGCGAAAATCGGGTTTACCTACCTACGGTGCTGCACAACGCTCATCACAGGTTGACTTTCAGTCAATGAAATGCTGAATTCATCTTTTCCCAGTCCAAAATTATCTCATAAGTTAAAGGGAATACAATCCATTGAGTTCATTTGAGTATACGTGAAACAATGACTGTTTTTTTTTGTTTAAGAAATTTTTTGTGTGATTAAAATGATAAGTCAAGGCCGCTTACGAGATAGCGTAATGGCAAGGACTTTCCCAAAAGTTGATTTCAAAAGTGATGAGTTAACGACGTACCAGCTATGTTTAAACTGAGTATATGGATGTGGGAAGTGATCTTACATGAAGAATTGTTCAAATTGGATAAATTTCAAAGAAATGTCGGTTCGTTTGCGTTCATGATTGGCTTGATTATGTTTTCGCAGGTGTCAACAATCTGCGCGTGTATCACAGAAGTGCATTGGTCGACGAATCCTGAGTGGCTAGGTTAGAAACCGAAAAGGATTTTCATGAAAGTAGCAGCCAAAGGCAAAATACAAACTTCCAAAGTATCAGAAGCCTCATTGCCTCAAATAAATGTGACATTTTCGTTCATGCATAACCGCTAATAACTACAGGCCTAAAAATTTCGAGGGTTAAATGATCTGTAGGCTTTGCTTCATATTAGAGTTAACTCACTATTACTTCCAACATTCTGAAGCCCTGCTACAGCAAGAGTGTTACCTAAAATACGTTGGCAGAAATTTTTTTTGCGAATGTCTAGTGTGTTTAGTCATGCTATTATACATCATTCTTCTCTGACAAGGGCAATTCTTATAACAACATCTTTCACAAGTAATTCTTTACGTCATATTATCTACAACCTCTTCACGGACTATATCTGTGTTGTGTTGAGGGTGTTCGCATGTTTATTACTTAGCATATTATGTTGATGGGGTTGAGACTAGCGTCTGGTGTAAATGGAAGTTAATTTAATATATTGGGCAAGAGTTCCAATAAAAAGCAGGTTGTCTAGAATAAATGCAATTTTACTTTTATAACGATGGTTTGAAACCGGCTACAAAATGAAATAAAATGGGGCAAACTGATGTTTACTAACCAGTTTGTGGAAGTGAGTTCAAAAATTGCGACAAAACAACAGCTACCACACATATTTCATGCATAGACATAAATCACATACTTCCTCTAAGGGAAATACATTTTACTACTGGAAGATGTCGTAGTCTATTGTCTTAGGCAAGCTCGCCTTAGGGAATGTAAAAGTACTCATATCTGGACTCTGTAGGCGATCACAACTCTTAAAGGTGTGTCGTGAAATGAGACTTAAAGTATGGGAAACGACGGAATGCATTTTTGGGACAAATGCAGGTGCATCACGAGAATGACACACGACCGTCGGCAAAGTCCTCCTGCCTAATACGAACTCGGGTCGTAGTGGCGGAAAAAAAAAACTTCGTACTGCCAGTGTTTTGTTGGCATTCACCCATTCTCTAAGTACGAGGCATATCGCATATGAGCGTGATGCTTGGGAGATCTGATCTAACACCAGAATGAAGTGAATAAAGAGATATGGGAGACCCTTAACATTGAGGTCTTGAGAGCCGGTGAGGGTGAAGCGAGGTGAGTATGGAGCAGCGCCGGAATGCAAGGACGGGAGAAACGGGAGATGCCCGAGTAAACCCGCCGGCCGACGGCATCGTCCGGCACGATTCCCACGTGCGAAAATCCGAGGACGACACCGCCGGGAATCGAACCCGGCATGCCTACATGGGAGGCGAGTAGTCTAACGACTACACCACCGCGGGCCCACGTGAAGCAAGATATAGTTTGTCATTTCAGTAGCACTGCAGAAGTGCAGAAAGTGGGTAAAGGCTTTCCTTAATTCGAATTCAAAATGCACGGTGCAGTAGTAAAGGTGTTACCTACGTTATATCGACTCTGCGACACTGATGCGGAATAATTCACCGCGGAATGCGAAGTTTTACATATAGCGCGCCAGATGAAAGGCTTGCCAACCCCAGTGCTAGTCTGTAACGCTGGACGCGTCGTCCGAGTACGGAGCTTGCAGTATTAACTCATCCAGCAAGCGGAACTCATCGGGAAACCAGACGCGATGTCTCAACATCTCAACTGTTGGCCTCTTTTTGTGCCGAGCGCATCCACTACCAGAGGATAGAGCACTTGACGACGGACCGTGCACTTCTACGCACTCAGGAAATTAAACTGCCAGTGTCTGCTCGCTGCAATTGCAAGAGCATAAACATGTTCTGCGCCACTAAACTGCAAGAGAGTTAGAACCAGAAATAGTTCCTGGCATGTTTCCCGCGTAAAAAAGAGCACAAAAGTTCGCTCGGCTACAATGAAACACAACTTGTAAAAAAGAAAAATATTTAACTCGGGCATCAGTCCCTCCACTGTTAGAAAAAAATACCCGTAAAATAACGGAAAACACCGGTTACAAATTATGCAGACATCTGCATTAAATTACAATCTCTTCGTTTTTTTTTTTTTTAATTCTCTCCGTAGATTTTACATAAATCTTCGTGAATTCACAGAACGTGTCCACAAACTTTCAAGTTTTTTTTTTAATCTGCTCTTTATAAAAATGGGTAACGAAAAAAGTTTTGCTTTTGTTATGTGGGTGATTCACTGTGTATAAAAATGACTATAAAAATATAACATTTGGTCCGGGGGCGGGATTTGAACTCGGAAAAATTTTGACAGTCCAACACATTATTCATTGATGTACCACGCTTTTAGAAGAAGTAGTGTTGTGAATAAGGAATTTAAATATAATGCTGCATGTACCTCTTAGTTTCTAGTCATGTGTGTGCGATTTTTTTATTTCAGCTATAAAAAACAGGTGTAAGAAAAATAGTTATATTTTTGTAATGTATTTCACTGTAGGATTTGAACACGAATCGAAAAATTAACAATCAATAACTCGAACCACTCACCTTTACACGAAGCATTTCGTAAATATGTATTTTACATGAAAATGACGAACGCGCCTGTCTAAGTTACAAGTCGTGTTAGAGCGCTTGCTATATGTGCGGTTTATAAAACGAGGTTACGAAAAAAAAACTGTTTTATTTTCGTATGTACATGTTTCACTGTGTATACAGAAGGTTATCTCCTGTAGCGGAAATTGAACAAGAATCAACGAAATGCTACTCCATGAGTTATTCGCTACTCACCCACTACCATTTTACACGAAGTAGTATTGTGAAGATGGGATTTCATACGCTTCAGGTATCATCTGCATTGCTTGTGTCTCAAAATCGAAGCCATAAGAATACGAAGAGCTTCCATATTTTATATTTACGGAGCTCATTTCCGNTGTCTCAAAATCGAAGCCATAAGAATACGAAGAGCTTCCATATTTTATATTTACGGAGCTCATTTCCGTTATTCGTTATTACGGAGTGCCTTTCCGTAAATGAACACTACATCTCCGTAAAAGTTTCCGTAAATTTAAATAGATTTCTAACAGTGTGTAAAAGCGTTATTTTCTCATCATGAATAACTCCGAAAGAAATGAAAAATTCGCAGATTTATTTCAAGAGAGGCTAGAATTCAAAAGCTAGTACATTTATATTAATGTTGCTATTTGCTCATACGTTGTTTGCAACCTTCTAGAGAACCTTGAGCCAATAATAGGCATGCAACAATATGCAGGTTTGATAATCGCCTTACACTATGACAGCAAACAACTTATGAACGATATCTTAATTGCTGTACATGGTACTGTGAATTCCAGCATCGAAGTAAATGAAATCGCAAAATTTTCAAGCCTCCAAGAACTACACCGTTAAGTTATTGTCTAATTCTACACAAAAGTATGTGGGAGAAGAATTTACGCCAATGCCAGTCTAATTTTACACAAACCATGGACACTTTGTTTTTACTTTTATGTTATGATAAAAATTAACAAAACAGATAAAATAAGTAAGCCACTATACTTGTATTGATAAATGCTGTGGCATCAAATAAAGCATTACCAAAGAGAAAACACTGTTACGCGCTCGCTGCTTCGCACCCCACGCGAGCGAGTGGAAGTGAAGGACGAAGTAGTTATATGATAGCGGCGGCGGCAAGTCAATGGAATGTTTTGAATGGCAGGCGAGCGAACCGCGTATCTGTTACAAAAAGCGAGCCGACACGATAATCCCTTTTACGGCGCGCGCTGCTGACCCTGGTTGTATTCCGTTTCTGCATTTATCTGAAGAATTTTCTAGTGGTTTGCTGCCCTAGTTTCTCTAAGCGTGACTCGGGGTGTGTCGAACTTTTCAGGTCAAGGCCAGCAGAACATAAAAATTGCGACGGGCCTCCAGGTTGATGTTTAATGGATGAGTAGCTGAGTTTCAGCGATAGACGACGAGCGGCGGGAGAAGTGACCAACGGAAGGGAAATCTGCGACTGCGAGTATCAAGCAGTGAAGAGTGCAACTAGCAGGCTGGACTATTGGAATATATGTGCGAATGAAAGACATTACAAATTATGGTAACATACAGACTGAACCTGGGTTAAAGATGAGTATGAGTTATTTGTCAATAACGAAACAGCGACATTGAGAAGGACGTTAATTAGAGTTGAAATATAGATTTTAATATTGCGTTCAGTAAGAAATAAAAAGAGTAAGAGTGGATATAGATAATTTAATGCTGTAAATAACAGCTGTGTGAATAAATTAAAAATCAAAATTAATTATTTTATTTTTATTAAGACCTCCATACCTCATGAACTCAGATACGCAACCCATGCGTCTATGTAACAATACACTTTAAATGTTCGTACGCGATATTCGCCTTTTTTACTGTTATGTATCAGATACTACGGGCTTTGACCATCCTTACACAATCGTTTCACAACCTGAAAAATTTCCGCCCTTAGCAGGGTTCGAATTTTAAGTAGTACTTGTATATTTCATTAAAATTTTATTTCAATTTACACATATATCATTACTGAGAAAGCAGTTATAAATGTGTATAAATAAAATCAGTATGTAAGGGTTTAGCTATACCAAAATTATTTATATAATTCCGATTTCATGTTCAACCAAAAATTAATTTATTGTAATGCGTTTAGAAAATGTATAATATAATGCTTAATTTATTATAAATTAATAACTGTGTTCGATATTTAAAAAAAATCATCATGAATAAAACTACAAGAAATAAAATATTAGAAATTAGAAAATATTCTCACCGCATGTTGAAATGTATGGACGCGTTGTTTTAGAATTGTCTTTTAGAGATTAGCAGAGTAAAATTTCGAATTTTGGGGCAGATTTTCACACACTTAATTAATGGTTGTGATTTTGCACAATATGTAATATAAACTCATATACTGACGTGAATATGTCCAAACACCGTGTTGTACTAAAACGTACAGTTCTACAATTAGTGGACATTATTTAAACAAATATCAATTCAACATGTATACGTCATAGTTAAAAAAGCACTTTTTTTTTTCAAGGTTTTACTTGATACTTGAGAAGTTTAGAGTAAACTTTTACCCACTGTTGACATTTTTACAAATCATGCAAACAATTTTGGAATTTAAAATGAACTGAACATGAAAATCCATTCTTTATAATGTTCGCAAGAAGGTTATTTGCACTCAAGTTAATAAAATAAANCAATGAACTGAACATGAAAATCCATTCTTTATAATGTTCGCAAGAAGGTTATTTGCACTCAAGTTAATAAAATAAATGTAAACATGTTTATTTAGTCAATTTAAAATTGCTCTATGGAACGTGTATTATTATAATGATAACAGTAAATTAATATAATGACAGTACAGTAATAAAATGCAGAATGAATAACTTCAGTGTTGGTGAATTTTTACACTTACTTTTAAATGTGTATTTAAACATCAACGTTCTAGTTAATAAATATATACATCCGTGTGTTTAGACAGAGTGTTAAACAGAGATGTTTAGGCCGTTTTGTATTCGTAAAAAACATTTGTGTAGAATTACACGTACTGTAGTTGTTTTCAAAAGTTCACTTACAAAAATGCAAAACTACCAAAAATTTGTACGTGTAAAATTGCATTGTTTAAAGTGCATATTTTAAAGGAATTTTACAGATTTGCAAAAAAATGACGCATGGCATAGACTGATCACGAATTACAGAATATTTGTGTTTGCGAGTAGGTATTAAATCAAGTTATACAAATAAACCAAGGGAAAGACTATGAGAAAATAACTTAACTAACTACCATTATGCAATATATATATATATANACGTGAATATGTCCAAACACCGTGTTGTACTAAAACGTACAGTTCTACAATTAGTGGACATTATTTAAACAAATATTAATTCAACATGTATACGTCATAGTTAAAAAAGCACTTTTTTTTCAAGGTTTTACTTGATACTTGAGAAGTTTAGAGTAAACTTTTACCCGCTGTTGACATTTTTACAAATCATGCAAACAATTTTGGAATTTACAATGAACTGAACATGAAAATCCATTCTTTATAATGTTCGCAAGAAGGTTATTTGCACTCAAGTTAATAAAATAAATGTAAACATGTTTATTTAGTCAATTTAAAATTGCTCTATGGAACGTGTATTATTATAATGATAACAGTAAATTAATATAATGACAGTACAGTAATAAAATGCAGAATGAATAACTTCAGTGTTGGTGAATTTTTACACTTACTTTTAAATGTGTATTTAAACATCAACGTTCTAGTTAATAAATATATACATCCGTGTGTTTAGACAGAGTGTTAAACAGAGATGTTTAGGCCGTTTTGTATTCGTAAAAAACATTTGTGTAGAATTACACGTACTGTAGTTGTTTTCAAAAGTTCACTTACAAAAATGCAAAACTACCAAAAATTTGTACGTGTAAAATTGCATTGTTTAAAGTGCATATTTTAAAGGAATTTTACAGATTTGCAAAAAAATGACGCATGGCATAGACTGATCACGAATTACAGAATATTTGTGTTTGCGAGTAGGTATTAAATCAAGTTATACAAATAAACCAAGGGAAAGACTATGAGAAAATAACTTAACTAACTACCATTATGCAATATATATATATATAAAGTACTGGAAAATGTTTGAATTTTGCGAATCCACAAATGCAATTTTTGTAAATCTGTTAATCTTGCAAAATTTACAAGTTAAGCAGTTGTACGGTGCAGAAAATTTCTAACATCAGCAGTGATCTTCGACACGGTAATGAGCATTTTGACGTGGCANTTATACAAATAAACCAAGGGAAAGACTATGAGAAAATAACTTAACTAACTACCATTATGCAATATATATATATATATAAAGTACTGGAAAATGTTTGAATTTTGCGAATCCACAAATGCAATTTTTGTAAATCTGTTAATCTTGCAAAATTTACAAGTTGAGCAGTTGTACGGTGCAGAAAATTTCTAACATCAGCAGTGATCTTCGACACGGTAATGAGCATTTTGACGTGGCANGAGCAGTTGTACGGTGCAGAAAATTTCTAACATCAGCAGTGATCTTCGACACGGTAATGAGCATTTTGACGTGGCATGGAATGACTATGTTGTCCGAATTTCAATTTCCTTAACACATCGTCATGATTGATGAATTGAGCCGTGCGAATTTCACTTATTGAAACTGCCACGGCAGAAGAATGTAAGGCCTGCTTATGTTAATGATAATTATTATTATCATGGGATCACGGCACTGCAGATCAGCTTTCACTTTCAGTCCGCCTGGGAATAGATGTCAGTTCCCGAAACGTCGCTACATGTTCGTCTAACAGAACCAAATTTGTAATAGATCTCCAATTGCGTAGGAGATAATATTTTTTTTAAAATTAATTACTCATCCTCATTGCAAGAATCTTACTAATAACACAGAAAAACGTATGTTTATAAATAGAGCCATATGAAAGCCAGCCGTTTTTAGTCTGCTATTGGCCACTGTATGCATGATAGGCCGCTTCTTTACATGACTGCCAAGAAGAAGAATTCGTAAACTTCGTCCATACAGCTGGCACGTGCCAAAATATATTATAACAAATCAAGACATGTAAACGATCTCACTTTATTATGAATAGAGATGATGGAAAATCGCGAAAGATTTTTGAGCCAGCATATCTTCTATAATAGTTTATTCTTTCATGAATGGATGAACAAGGTTATGACTCAGCTAAGTTGTTTACAGATAAATCACGAACGTTCTGCCCAATAGTATCAGAATCGTCATAGGCCCAATGAAATGGGGTAGTGGCTTCAGACATGCGTGACAGCCAATAAGGAGAGAAAACTGTCTTACATGTTTACCGCACGTCGAATCCTAGCAAACAGTCAACTTTTCCCGCGATAAACCATCATCTCTAATTACGAAATATAAACTGTCCCGAAATATCTATGTGAATAGCCACCAATTTCCGGTGAAAACATTTCGCGACTAGACTGCATGTAACTTCGTTCAGCATCTCTTCACGCAGCAGCTACGCCCACGGAACTTCTTTCTTGCGGGAACAGAATCCTGAGTAGGCCGGCTAGATAGGCAAGTGTCTACTCACGACCACAACCGTCAATAACAAGAGAGACCCTTGGTGTGTCTACATTGAAAACCATCCTGCACTCAGAGTAGGTATTTCACAACAAATCACTCGCTCTACCTCCCCCTCTCCACATTTTTCTCTCTTCTCTCCCGACACACACACACATATATATATATATATATATATATATATATATAAACACACACACACATACATGTACAGGTTGTATCTAAATTCGACCGACAAACTTCGGCTGCATTTTATTCACGAAAAAATAAGTTGAACAAATATATGTGGACTATGGTCAAAAATGAATTCTAAAGAGGTGCACATTTTAAAAGTTGTAACTGAAGAGAAAGTTTATTATAGTACCACTGTAATGTATCTCTCTCTGGAATATTCTCTCCCCCCCCCCTTTTTTTTAATAGCCGCAACCGTGTTTTATTGTGTATTGTGCGAGCACCACCTGCCAGGTATTGGTAAATATTATTTTGAAAGCAAAACATGAATTACTCGAAAACGCTGGGGCTTAGGCTATTTACGCAAGGCGAAATTTGTGTTAACTGTGACACAGGGATTAATAATTCATCTTTTAAAAACCAAATATGCTACCGCGACATGGAGGTTAGTTCTAAAAAGGGGTAGTAACCATGATTATTTACATGAAATAATTTTATGAAAGCGACAGGTGTTGTGGCGTTTGAAGATCTTTGTTCAGTTAACCATTATCCAGACACTCGGTGTTTCATCTTAAATATTATCTCCAATATTTGAAATCAATAGGGTAATATATTTTTCGCGAAGAGACATATGCTCATGCTATACTTCAATATCCTACGTCCACAACCACAACTTCCTTTGGTTATTGGCCGCACGTCTACGTGAGAAGACATGTTCTTATTTGACTGGGCCAATCAGAACAAAGAACTCTGATACTGAACGTCCATGGTTCGCGGGCAGACACTTGAGACTCGTGACATTTAAAAACTTTTAATTACGAAAGCGCATGTGAAATTAAATGTTTTGGAGTACAACTGCTTCGGAAATCTTTTCGTGAAAAACACGTGCCCCTAGCAATAAACAATTGCTTCAGGCCCAACTTCAAAGACAGTACCACCCTTAGTATTCACTTTAAACCATAGGTCGTTTATCGGGTTTTGAGCTTATTTTTTCGTGGTTAACCTGTAGCTGAGGTTTGTCGGTCGAATTTAGATACAACCTGTAAATTAGATATATCAATGTCCCTGTTTATAACACAGCATGCACAAATATAAGTTATACTATATTTTATAAAATCTACAAATATTTTTTGGAAGTTACTTTACGCACGCAAAAATACTGAGAATTTTGAAACGTTCTACACTCTAAATCCAAATCAGTGATTTCAATCAGTGAAATAACGTTAACTGTTTGTCAGTTGATAAGCTACTGCTGACCGGCGAACCAAGCAAATTAACTGGGGACAAGTGATTTATAGCAGTGACATTATTGACATTCGGGGGGAAATCACAAATAAATCAGTGAAATTCAACCACTATATTAATTAGTTATCTGGCACTGAATATCAGTTGCTCAAATCTCACTGTTTTCACTGATTTGGCTCAATTCTCTTTGATTCAAGTTAAGAGTGTCGAAGATATGCCTTGCTACCACATTTAACAATGACGTGTAAACTTTTCAATGGAATTCTGGGAGCTGACGACGGGAAAATAATTTTGCCTGTTAAAATGGGAAATCAATTGAGCAAATTTGCCCACCGCGGAACTTACATTTGTGATCACCATCGGTGAAGCTTGTTGAGTGGATAGCCCAGAATACTCCGAGGAAATCATCGCAAATGGTATTTTCCCCAAAGAAAATTCGACAGAATGAACTTGGCCCGCGCTCAACCCTGTGCGCTGTAGACACACTGCAAAGCGCCATCTGTCAGATCGTACAACTTTATCGGAGAGTGATTGGAAAGCAAAGTTTGAGAAGTCCGGGTAACGGGCTAATAGCTCTTCAAAGTTTAGATGGAGAGCGATGGCTGCAACTTCCTTTCCTCGTAAAACAATCAATCAGATTTGCTCAATCACCACGCTTTAGTTCGGCGAAACTATGTTACAGTGGCCATTTATGCCGTATTTGTCAGAGGAGTGAACATATGGATTTTCAAAACAGATTATAATGAAACATTGTCACAGGTTTGTAGCGGCCATGTGTTTTTTTAATAGTTTTTTCTTATCATTCGCGCGCTCAAAACGTGAAGGGATAATCAAAGAAATTGTACTCACAGAAAATTACGTTAGAACGGTGAGGTTTATGTTGGAAAGTAGCTCGGATTTTACTTGAAATCCGAAACGCACGAACACACTGTCATTTTCCGCAAGTGTGGGTTATCTAACAGTCATGCAACTATAACAAAAGTCAAATTCTGAAAGAAATTTTCCTCATTTATGATCTAATGTACACAACGGTTTGTTTGTAGATCCAGTTACACGTGTAATGGCTAGGGACATAAAAATGCGCGTCATTTGCTTGCCGCNAAATTCTGAAAGAAATTTTCCTCATTTATGATCTAATGTACACAACGGTTTGTTTGTAGATCCAGTTACACGTGTAATGGCTAGGGACATAAAAATGCGCGTCATTTGCTTGCCGCAGACCAAACTCCAACTTTCTATACGCGATGATTTGCCGTGTCTGCCATTAGAGAACAATGCGTGCGGCAAGCGCCGAAGGACTCTCGAGCGAGTAATTAAAGTCAAACAGTAGCGAGACCAATCACGTTTAGCAAGTTCGCACGGGTAAATTACTCTGTTAAAAGGGCAACTGCCAATGAACTCGCGTATTGCTCTTAGGTGTGCATAAATCAGTGGCCTCGACTGCAGTCCAATAACAATGCAACTGTGGTGATCTCTATTAATTACGCTATTATAGGGGTGGATTCAACTCTCGAGTACATTGGGTGAAAACCAGGTAATAACGAACGTTGTGCAGTATCTTAAGCGCGTGCGGTATAGTTTGGACCTATAGGACACTGAAAAGCGGAATTACAGAAAACAACATAATTAGTGTTCCTACAGTTATAGATACAAGCGACTAACTTGAAAGGGGTCGCGGTGGTGTAGTGGTTAAGACTACTCGCCTCCCATCTAGGTGAACCGGGTTCAATTTCCGGCGGGGTTGCACCCGGATATGTGGGAATCGTGGCGGACGATATCGCTGGTCGGCGGGTTTTCCCCCCGCTCTTGCATTTCGGCGCTGCTCCATACTTAACTCGTTTCACCCTCATCGGTTCTCAAGACCTCGATGTTAAGAGCCACCAAAATATCTCCACTCCACTCTCCACGACTACCTTCAACGTGTTTTAACTACTAATAAACAGGGCCAACAGTTATGGAGAAAAGACTTGTTGATTATATGTATTCCAAAACTTCGTTTAATGTTTATTGATAGGGACATTTTCGCGAAACGAGTTACACGCAGACTTGTGCAGACCTGCAGTTTTCCTTTGGTTATTGGCAGTGCCTCATTTGTGGAAGGACATTCTGGTACCTGACTGGGCAAATCAGAATCAGGTTACTCCGGGAATGAACATCTGTGACACAGAATACTCAGGAATACAGAGATGAAACGGCCGCTTGTAAAGCGAACTCCAACTGCACGCTCCAACAAAATGGCGTCACTCGCCATCAACGTGTTGGAACGCCGTTCGCCAATCACCGCCTGGTAACTTAATCGGCAGCCGGTAGCCCAGCCAATAGCGAACCTTCTGCAGCATGCAGTGGCCAGTTAGTATAAGGCCCGTTTCTAGATCCTCACGCAGCCAGTCAGAGAATGGGCACGCCAACATCAGAGAAACCGCAACCGCATTTCGTCTCTGTGTACTTATCTACGCTGTGTCTGGTGATTTTCTAGCATACACACAAGACGGGTAGAAACAAAAACTATTTAATCGTGAAAGTGAATCTGAGCTAACGTGTTTTGAAACACAACTAGAGAGGAACATTTTTTAAAACGAAAATTGGGTGTCACTATTTATGGTTGGGCAATTTCCGTTGTTCACGCGCATTTCACAACATTCAGTAAAAATATAAAACCTGCAAGTGTCTAAACTACACATTTAAAACTATCCTGCATTCAGTTTATTTCAGGAATAATTACTGGATCTGCAATTAGAGTAAAACATGAAGTCAACATAGATACACAGTAGATAAGTATATATAGATCAAATGGCATGGCAGTTTCTTTGATGTGGCAGTACACATTTATTGAGGAGGTCGCGGTGCTGTAGTGGCCAGACCACTCTCTTCCCATCTAGGCGAATCAGGTTTGATTCTGGCGTGGTCGCTTCCGGATTTACGCACGTGGGCATCCATTTCACCCTCATAGGCTCTCAAGACGTTGATGTTAAGAGCCGCCCAAATATCTCCACTCTATTACATTTAAACAGTGGCGTAAAAACTGGGGAAGGCAGGGTATACATTGCTCCTCCCTACATTTAGTAAAGGGCGCTAGAATGAGATAAAAAAAATGGGCACCAAAACTGCTTTTGTTCACAGAGATGCGTTGTTGATATATTGTATACAATCTACAACGAGTTGTTAATGTATTTCTAATACTCACATACATCTTCGTTTCTGGGTTATCAACTTTTTCTACGCAGCTTGTAATTTAGGTTTTGATCGCATAAGAACATTTTTAAGAGAAGCAAAACTATAAGAGAGGCGCCTAAAGGTACGCCCCTCCTAAGTTTGAGACGTTGTTTCGTTGCTGCATTTAAATTTATGTCAGCTGCAGATTGGCTGTTTGCTGTCTCAGAGAAAGACCATTATTGATTCTTTAATTTGTTATATGCTTACCATTGGCTCAAAGCCCTATAGAGGGACACGGTGGCTTAGCGGTTAGACTGCTCGCATCCAACCACGACAAACCGGATTCAATCCCCGGCCGGGTCACTTCTGGATGTTCGCAAATGGTAATCGTGCTGGACGATGCCGTTGGTCGACGCGTTTTCTCGGGGATTCTCCCGTTTCTCCCACCCTTGCATACCGTCGCTGCTCCATTCTCACCTCATTTAACCCTCATAGGCTCTCAAGTCCTTGTTGTTGAGAGCTGCCAAAATCTCTCAACCCAACTCAAATCGAAGCCCTTTAAAATGTGTCAAATGTCTTGGACCAATTACAAAAGCAACAGATAGGATAAAAGTGTATTGAAAGTCTAGTGTGTCTCTAAATTAATACGCGCATTTTTTCGGCCTCTCAGTACAAATTAAGCAGGGCAACACTCGAATATGAACCAGTAATATTATTAATATACAAAATAATAATTAATAACAATATTATTAAACTTTTCAGTAAGTATAATATGGAAAGTATTTCTATTGAGGTCTGTAGTCATAAAAAGAGGTATTTAAGATTTTCATTTACGAATGCCAAAAACAGTAGAAGGATTGACTGAAATAAATGTCTTATTTTAATAACCTGACAAAATATTACCAAATATTTACAGTAATCGCTTATGTGTAGCCCGATACTTACTGAGTGATGCATTAGAGATGAAGTGGCAACTAAAACGTACATACTTACTTGATAACTTCTACGTCCTAGACGAGTGCGTTTATTACAACCTGCTGCGAAACGCTATGACACTTATTGCGCCGTATTATCTATTTGTACGTTGCTTACACTGCAATGTCTTTCCAAAACGAAATCAACAACGCATATTAAACTATAGTAAACACAATTTTTTACTCCTTCAGTGGGATTCAAAGAAATACTAATACAGTAATAAATATGAAATGTGTCACAAGAAGCAATTTTCTACACCATGGTGTTGGATATAGAAGCTGTTTTGTCTTCAATTTCTCGTGGCCAAACTAATTTATTAGAAGAATAATTTACATAGATTCGCGTAACAATCATGCAAATCAATGCATGCTTCTTAAAAAAAAGGCAGCCAATGAATGGTTTATTAAAGTGATGCATTATAATAGCAATATCTGTATTCTCTAAACTGTTACAAATACCGTATGCTTCGTAATAATATATGAATTCTGATTTTTTGTTTATCTACTATATGGGTAGATTTTCACTCTCTGCAACGTAACAATATTTAGCAATAATAAATAACTGTTAATAGCCACTTTTAAGAAACTTGAAACAATTTACCTGAATTACTGTGTATGTTATTTAATTTAGCAGCAACAGGGTTAGTACTGATTAAAATGCGTTTTTGTTTATTTGCCTTCGCAGTGTTGAAATGCGTTTCACTAAATATTTTATGAGGTAGTATAATTTAGTACGCATTTTTAGACTAGCTGCAAGAGTGTTGATTCGAAATATTTAAAACGTTTTTATGACGACTTTTGTANTTTAGTACGCATTTTTAGACTAGCTGCAAGAGTGTTGATTCGAAATATTTAAAACGTTTTTATGACGACTTTTGTAAACTATAGCTCTTGGTACACAAAATGTGTAAATTATGGTGACCCTCTTTATAAATTACAGTTCGTAAAAATATACTNAACTATAGCTCTTGGTACACAAAATGTGTAAATTATGGTGACCCTCTTTATAAATTACAGTTCGTAAAAATATACTGGCTACATTTGAGAGTTAAGCAGGTGAAAACTGTCCGACAGGAAGTAATTTATAAAGCAAAACACTGCAACAAAAAAGTAATATTATATTTAAAAAATGAATTCATTAGGTAAATAATTAATATCGGAAGTCGTTAAAAATAACACTCTGAATAATTGTCCTTCTAAGGGACATTAACTATGCCTACGAATATAGATTCATGTGTTAATCTGACATTCGTGATTATAGACGTCACGTGAAGACGGAAAGTGCGAATAACCACAGAGGAAACTGCGTATTTACATGAAATAATTTAAATATCCTGGCTTTCTTTTTGCGATTATTTTTCAGTCAATATCAGCTGAAAAACTTTTCAAGCATATTCATTTTTCCAGATTTACTCATATTACAGAAAAGTCAGGAGTGAGTTTGTAGGTAAACAATGCTGCACCCTTGAAAATAAAATCTGATTAAACCAAACGATATTTTCTGCTCAGGTAACTTAATACATTCCGTTATCACGACGTAAACGTTCACTGTAGTAGAATGTGTTGTATTCTTTCGCCCCGGAACGATAATTTTAAATCCACCTTAAACGAAGAATGTATATTTATTGCCGTTGTCGCCTAAGCAAACAGCTGCAAAATAAATTGGATTTTCTTTCTAGCACCAAAACGTAAAAATCTNTTATTGCCGTTGTCGCCTAAGCAAACAGCTGCAAAATAAATTGGATTTTCTTTCTAGCACCAAAACGTAAAAATCTTTTATGAATTTATTCTTATTTTTCGTCGAGGGGAAACTTTAGTAATATAAAGGTAAAAACAGTTTCATTCGTATTTTTTTAAAAGTGTCTGGTTCACAGATTTATATTACCGCTCTCATTTAATGAAAACAAAAATAGTTTCAAAGCCATCTTCTGTTTTATCTACATATATAAAATGCCACATAAAAAGAAGCTGGTTATAGGGCACATTGGCTTCGTATGTAATTAAATTGCAGTTATTATTTTGCAGGATTCTAGTCCTTTCTAAGACTGCGCACAACTCGCGCAATAGAACATCCCTCCTCCCACCACACAAGTAATATCGCGAATGCAAGTTAACTTTTGTTAACTGGTTTTATTTTATCTTTCCCGAGACTATATACACATTTTCACAAGCAAAAATATGCACCAGTCACAGTCACAAAACAAGCCCTCTTTAGAAATGTTTGCTTCCCTTAACGTGGAAATCCAAGCAATTATTTACCGATGTCCCTGAAGAATTATTCAAGCAGCCGTAAAATTCTACGTTAACCTTGTTGAAAAAAAAAACTGAGTTCACGTTATACAGCAAACAAGCACACAAGATACCTACTGGGCGAACGAGAAGAGAAATTTCATATGTTGAACTAAGTGAATAAACAAGAAGCTTGGAGCCCGTCGCGGATATATTAAATTACTAGCACATTTAGTGAATTACAAGTATCACTTCCGAAAACTTTTTTTGAGATATGCTAACAAGTAGTGAAGTAATCTTCCGGTTTGCGTCTCGTCACTTGGTCTCTCTCGTCTGACTGACAGAATAAAGTCAAGTCGTTCAGGCCTAATAATAACGTTAGGGCTCGGCTTCACCTCTTATGCAGAAATTCTTCGTTTTCGTGTCATAATTTCAGTTTCAGAGGTATTATTAAAAATTTTTGATTAGAGGAAATTTACAATTTACTAGTTGTTTAATGCTTTTGTAAATAATTTTCTATCTCTGTTATTTACTGCTTGCAAAAAGGCAGGAACTTATTGATAAAACATAAAGATGTTCCTGACTTTTTACAACATGCAGATAACACACAATTAAAATTACACACAAAAATATTAAACAACTCGTAAAATGTAAATTTTCTATAATTGTACATTGTCAGTAATTACAACGAATCTGTGGTTATGACGCGGAAATGAAGAATTTCTGCAAAATGTGTGAAGCCGAGCTTTAAGGCTCCCGCCTACACGGCGCTTGAACTGTGTTGCAGTGAGTTTGAAATAACATTTTTAACGAAACTATTAAGCGTGCGTCCAGTGTGATGATCTACGCCGTCCCATAACACTCCAGAAAGGCTAAAAACGGCTTTTTAAAAGTGCCGTGTCTCAAAATTATACACATTAAATACATACAAAACTACTGAAGGGTCCAGCAATGAATCTTCCTGCAGAATTTCCATCAATAAAATAATAGGGTCACCACTGAAAGACTCATAGGTACACGCAGTGCGACGAGAACACTGCACGCCAGTAACGATCCTTGCGCTTAGCTGCGATGGCGCACTTGATACGCGAGGCATTATCGCTCTTATCGCTTCCGCGCTTTTCGGCCTCAAACGCGGGAAAAAAAAACTACACGTAGGCGAGAGTCTTAAGGTAAGCTAACATTGGCCTTCTGCACAAGTTCGCAATATTGGTTCATTAACTACCAATACAAAAGCCAGAACAATGCCACAGAATACTTAAGAATACAGAGGCGAAACAGCCGCCTGTGCGGCAATCTCCGGCGTCAAACGCCGGCACTGGCTTGCAACATGCCGGAACGGTGTTCGCCAATCAGCACCTGGTAACTTACTCGCCAGCCGGGAACTCAGCCAATAGGGAATTTTTCGCAGCACGCAGAAGCCAGTCAGACACAAGTACGTCTCAGAGTCTCGCGAGGCCAATCAGCGAATGGATACCCCTACTTCAAAGGAACCGCAACCTGAGGTATATGTTGTCTCGATATCTTCCCGTGAAATATAACTATAGCCACGTATTTTTCGCGAAAATATTTATGCTCATGCTATAGTTCAATATCCTACGTCTACAACCACAACTTCCTTTGGTTATTGGCCTCTCGTCTACGTGAGTAAACTTGTTCTTATTTGACTGGGCCAATCACAGCCAAGTACTCCGACACTGAACGTCCATGATTCGCGGGCAGACACTTGGGGCAACTGACTTTTAAAATCATCCAACCACGAAAGTGCATATGAACTAAAGTGTTTTGGAGAACAACTGGTCTTGAAATCTTTTTGCGAAAAACACACGCCTCTAAATATAACGGACCCTTCTTCATGGTGTCATGAGTTTCTGGATACAAACCTTGATACTGATGGCAACTGCGTACTGTGGAATGTTCTCTGCTGCGGTTAAGCCGGCGAATGGCAAATTCATATTCAGACGCTGGCTGGCCAACAATGTTATGTTATACTGCTGCGAAGTGAAGCCATTTTGGAGGATTTCGCGATACGCGTGACTGTTTCACTTCAGTATCCCTGAGGGGATTCTCAGTCTAAATAATACCCTCTCCAGAGAGCGCTCTTTCGCATTGACCGGCAAAAGAGCTATTTAAATTTGAGTCAATTCTCTCTCTTATTGGTAAGCAAACGAAGCATGCAATGAAGACACATGTAAGTTTCTTAATACGTGAAAACCTTATTGTGGCCAGCTAGAGTAATACTTGCATACTACCTGTGCCTTGTTTCAAATTATAAGCACATTTACAGACGAAATTACCTTACTCTTATGATCACAAAAAAAAAACGCATTACCTGAAACCAAACTCTGTGTTGAAATTCATTTCTTGTAATTTGTACGAATCAAGATTTTAAGTTAATATTATTACATTTATACAAAAAAAAAGTGATGAATGTTTTTTTTCACAGTAAAATAACCCCGAGATATATAAATAAAATGTAGGCTCTTTACCATTTTTAAGACTCGACTTAACCTCTTATGAAGACATTTTTTTCCTTTTCGTGTCTTAGTTTACGTTTTACGTGTAGTTAAATATTTTTCCACATAATGTTAACATGTTTTATTTGGTAGTTGTAAAAATACAAGAACTTATTGATATTTAAATGCTTGTATAATGTAATTAGCGACAAAATTGTATGTTGGTAGTCCGGATTTCACGTCTGTAATGCAAAGTAAGGCAAATAGCTAAACTTTTACAGTGGAGTTTTTTTAAAATGTTACTCCTCAAGAACTTAAATCAGCAGGAAATTACAGAACCCGATACAGTGTGTAATGCCGGGTCTTAACAAAGCGACGTATGGTTTAGTCACGGCATCTTTAGCACCTTTGGAATCAAAACTTTGAAAAATCACCTCATGTATGAAATGTTTAGTTTTTTTCCTAGATACGTAGTGTACCACATGCGTTTTATACTTCTGTTAACATAAAAGTATTTTACTTTTTAATAAATATGACAAATTTATATTTCACCTATAAATTATAACAGTTAATTTATAATAACTATAAATAAAACAGGTAGAAAATTGGCGTGTTGGTAGAGTCTAATAATAAATAGTTTACATGCAACATATTACTAAAGTGAGTACGCACAAATGCGGTGCCTTGCCCCTTCGGTGTAATTTTCTAAACTTTAGTTAAGCTTTGTTTGACTGACGCGGAGGAACAACCTGCAAGTAGAACTTCAGAAGAGCTTCATAAAAGTTATAAGTAACCGTGAATGAGCATCGAGGAACCCTAACATCAAAAGGCATTTTTGCAGAGTCGCTGATCGGAGACGATATTGCAGCCGGCACTGGACAAGACGGAAGGAGGTGCGGAAACACNGCATTTTTGCAGAGTCGCTGATCGGAGACGATATTGCAGCCGGCACTGGACAAGACGGAAGGAGGTGCGGAAACACGTGCCGTAGAATAAGCGATCCGCTCGGCTGCTATTCAATGCACGGATGCTCCATTAGCGCCGTGACGATCCATTACGGGCGTAATGTGTCCGCCGCCCTTGGGCTATCCCGCAGGTGCGCTCGAGTCAATGGACGAGCTTCCAGCTCGTAAATAAGCAGCGGCTCGTGCCGGGGCTTCGGTAGATCCCAGGTGTCACGCCGCCTCTGAGGATGAGAGCTATGACGTCGTAGTCACCTGATGACACCTAGGGACACCCGAATTTCGCGAAAAATGTTCCGCACATGCTAGATTTCAATACCCCACTGGAAAACCGCTTGCTTTCTTTTGCTTATTGGCGGCGTGTCAAGATCTTCTCCTACTTAACTGATCAATCAGAAATAGGTAGCTTCAATACTGTGCGTCTTTGATTCACGGGCATACATCTTAGACACGTAACACGGAAACCATCCAATTACGAAAGTCAATCTGAGCTGAAGTGTTGTGAAATAGAACTGGTCGTGAAATCTTTTCACGAAATTCGGGTGTCCCTGATACAAAGTGCTGCCCGTGCCACAGAGTAAATAAATATCGCCCATTCATGGTTACATCCAACTTTTCTGAAGCCCTGCTACAGTCCTGCTTCCAGGATATTCCTTCGTCTCACGGGGCCGCGGTGGTGTAGTGGTTAGACTTCTCGTCTCCCACCTAGGCGAACCTGGGTAGATCCCCGGCGGGATCACTCCCTGATTTTCACTTGTGGTAACCGTGCCGGACGATGCCGCTGGTCAGCGGGTTTTCTCGGGGATCTCCCGTTTGTCCTNTGATTTTCACTTGTGGTAACCGTGCCGGACGATGCCGCTGGTCAGCGGGTTTTCTCGGGGATCTCCCGTTTGTCCTTCCCTTTCATTCCGCCGCCGTTACATACTCACCTCGCTTCACCCTCATTGGCTCTCAATACCTTGATCTTAAGAGCAGCCCAAATCTCTTCACTCACTCAACTTGACATAACCAATGTGGCGGTGATTTGATAGTTTGTTTGTAGTAATTTATTTTCAAAAACGCAATAATCAAAAATTCGTTGTTAATTATGTATGTATTTAATGAAATGCCAGAGGTCGGGTTTATCTACACGCTCAAGAAAGAAGAACTTTAGAATTTACTACGGGACATCGAGTTTGAAGTGATGAAACGATGACCGTAGCTGAGCTGCGCCGCCGAACTGCGGTGGGCTTGTGGCGTCAACAAGGTCCGATGGCGCAACCCTCTCAGCGAGTGGTCCCGGCGAATGTCACCAATGGTCCACCTAAAGTATACACACTGTTCCTTGTAGCGTTGCAGAACCTACCTCCTTTTACATCCCTAGAACCCGTCAGTATTCTATATTTCTTTATTGCAGTGAGCAAAATAGATAGTCTATGTTTAAGTCCAAAGGATAGTCTCTTGAAAACCATAGCAATTAAGTGTGAAGGACTTATATTGCAATTACTCCGTGAAGAAATCATGTCATTTAAANTGGTCCCGGCGAATGTCACCAATGGTCCACCTAAAGTATACACACTGTTCCTTGTAGCGTTGCAGAACCTACCTCCGTTTACATCACTATAACCCGTCAGTATTCTATATTTCTTTATTGCAGTGAGCAAAATAGATGGTCTATGTTTAAGTCCCGAGGATAGCCTCTTGAAAACCATAGCAATTAAGTGTGAAGGACTTATATTGCAATTACTCCGTGAAGAAATCATGTCATTTAAANTCTCTTGAAAACCATAGCAATTAAGTGTGAAGGACTTATATTGCAATTACTCCGTGAAGAAATCATGTCATTTAAAGGAGGTACCTTAGTGGGCTTCAAATGCAGGGTGATAGAGGCTTTGTTTCCCCGCGTGTCAAGCGTAATTGTGAACGTGACTATACTTACAGATACCAAAGACCGGGCGACCCAATGTATGGATCTGTTGATTCTATTTGCGCATTTCATGATGCATTATGCTTACAAATGAGTGAACCCGCACTGGTAAGTGTTACCATAGACAATTTGGCTCCGCACGTGAGCGCTCAATGCACATTGGTTTCGGTTACACGTAGTTTTCGTGTGCTACGTCAGTTAGCTGGAGAAGTGTAAGGCCGTCCTGTAGCCTCTACCGAGTATCGTTGTGTTTTTTCCACCTGCAGTACGAGCCGGTCGCGACTCTAACTTCGCGCCGTCCGGCCAAATTTCCCATATTCAGAATGTCGATCGAGCAACGCGGCTTTTCCGTGAGGTTCAGTAACTGTGATGTTCAGGGACACGTGGCAAAGGATTGTCAGCCTAGCAGGCGTACGATGTCTGAAAGAAAGTGTTTTCGTTGCGGTGAGCTCGGGCACCTGCGTAGGACTTGTCCAAAGACGGGAAACGAGAATTGACTGGAAATCGGCGTGGGTTTTCCAGTCGGGCAAAGAATAAAGTCCCGCGCACAATTAGGGAGTGTACGGTGTTAATCACCTGTAGGGAGAAGAATTTTTCAGCCTTGGTGAACACTGGGGCTACCCATTGTGTCTTGAGCAATAATTTTATGAAACGTCTCTTTGATTCGAAGATCGTATCCAAAGGGCGTATCATGTGTATGTCTTAGAAGCGTTTATGTGTGGCTAACGGTGATATCGTTAAGAGCAACGTTGTAGTGAATCTACATTTTAAAATCGGCAGGTTTTTGAAGTTATACTTCTTTTGGCGCATTGAGGGTAAAAGTTTAGTGTGCAACGGAAGTTGCGCGCGTGCACAGTGAAACGAAATTCGACAGTGAACGTGGTAGGAGTGTGACTCAACGCGCATGCGCGTATAGTTGCGCGCGCACGACAGTGAACCTGGTAGGGGTATGGCCCAACGAGCATGCGCGTATCGTCTAGCTATATACACACGCAAGGTACATAACATAGCACGTGGTTATATTTAAAACCGACAGAAAATCAGTTCATGTTATAAGCAAATTGAAAAACATTTAATTTATATTAGTAATTCATTGTGAATATACACTGAGGCGACAAAAGCCATGGGATACCTCCTAATATCGTGTCGGACCTCCTTTTGCCCCGCGAAGTGCAGCAACTCGACGTGGCATGGACTCAACAATTCGTTTGAAGTCCCCGGCCGAAATATCGAGCCATGCTGCCTCTATAGACGTCCATAATTGCGAAAGTGTTGCCGGTACAGGATTCTGAACACGAACTGACCTCTTGACGATGTCCTATAAATGTTCGATGGGATTCATGTCGGGCGATCATGGTGGCCAAATCATTCGCTGGAATTGTCCACAAAGTTCTTCAAACCAATCGCGAACAGTTGTGGCCCGGTGACATGGCGCATTGTCATCCATAAAAAGTCCATCGTTGCTTGGGTACATGAAGTCCATGAATGGCTGCAAGTGATCTCCAAGTAGCTGAACATAACCCTTTCTAGTCAATGATCGGTTTAGTTGGACCAGAGGACCCAGTCAATTCCATGTAAAAACAGCTCACACCATTATGGAGCCACCACCAGCTTGCACAGTTCCTTGTTGACAACTTGGGTCCATGGATTCGTGGGGTCTGCGCCACACTCGAACCCTACCATTAGCTTTTACCAACTGAAATTGGGACTCATCTGACCAAGTCACGGTTTTCCAGTCGTCTAGGGTCCAACCGATATGGTCATGAGCCATGAGAGGTGTTGCAGGCGATGTCATGCTGTTAGTAAAGGCACTAGAGTAGGTGTTCTGCTGGAATAGCCCAGTAAAGCCAAATTTCGCCGCACTGTCCTAATGGACACGTCCGTCTTACGTCCCAAATTGATTCCTGCGGTTATTTCACGCAGTATTGCTTGTCTGTTAAGACTGACAATTCTGCGCACACGTCGTTGGTCTCGGTCATTAAGTGCAGGCGGTCGGCCACTGTATTGTCCATGGTGAGAGGTTATGCCTGAAATTAGGTATTCTCGGCACACTCTTGACACTGTGGATCTNAAATTGGGACTCATCTGACCAAGTCACGGTTTTCCAGTCGTCTAGGGTCCAACCGATATGGTCATGAGCCATGAGAAGTGTTGCAGGCGATGTCATGCTGTTAGTAAAGGCACTAGAGTAGGTGTTCTGCTGGAATAGCCCAGTAAAGCCAAATTTCGCCGCACTGTCCTAATGGACACGTCCGTCTTACGTCCCAAATTGATTCCTGCGGTTATTTCACGCAGTATTGCTCGTCTGTTAAGACTGACAATTCTGCGCACACGTCGTTGGTCTCGGTCATTAAGTGCACGCGGTCGGCCACTGTATTGTCCATGGCGAGAGGTTATGCCTGAAATTAGGTATTCTCGGCACACTCTTGACACTGTGGATCTCGGAATGTTGAATTCCCTAACCATTTCCGAAATTGAATGTCCCATGCGTCGAGCTCCAACTACCATTCCACGTTAAAAGTGTGTTAATTCCCGTCGTGCGGCCATAATCACGTGGGAAACCTTTTCACATGAATCACTTGAATACAAACGAAAGCCCAACCAATGCACTGCCCATTTATACATTTTGTACGCGATACTACTGCCGTTTGTATATTTGCATATTGCTATCCCATGACTTTTGTCACCTCAGTGTGTGTGTGTGTGTGTGTGTGTGTATATACACACATATATTTCTTATTAATTAATTTTACTTACAGTAAGTCGTGAAAAATTTGTTAGTGACAAAAATTGTATAATAAAAATTTGAAAGTGTTTTAAAGTATTTGAGGTTAATTTTTGTAAGTATTTCATTATGTTCTTTAATCAAACCTTTATTAATTGTATTTAATGTCTATTCGGTCATTTTATCGTTTTCTTACTTACATAAATTATATGCCTAGGTAATAAAGTTTTATTTTATTCACGCCAAAGAAGTATAACTTTTAACGTGCGTACATAAGTACACGCACCCATGTCTTTTGTGGACATATCCCTTTTGAATTTTTTCAGACCTTTCTTATGACATCAGTTAAGGGTTCAAATTTCTAGGGAAAACTAGGACGTCGGTTAATATCAACGAATTTTATCTGTCCTTTGGTTTTATTCTGAACATCCAGATTGGTCTTCAGGTAGACGCGGTCCCGGAAGTGTTTTCGTCTTTACTTGACGGCACGAGTTCATCCAAAGATTTTCAAATTCAATCGGATCAGTTCAAGGAGGAGTTTAGTGATGCAATATCTTCACTTATAGGTAAATTCGACCTCCTTCCCTATAAGTTATCTTTGATGAATGATATTCCTGTGCGCGACCGTCATTTTAAATGCCCTCCTTAAGCTCCGAGCCTTTCGGGAAATCATAGATTAATTGTTAGAAGCTGGCGTAATTGTTCCATTCACATCAGANATGAATCACTTGAATACAAACGAAAGCCCAACCAATGCACTGCCCATTTATACATTTTGTACGCGATACTACTGCCGTTTGTATATTTGCATATTGCTATCCCATGACTTTTGTCACCTCAGTGTGTGTGTGTGTGTGTGTGTGTGTATATACACACATATATTTCTTATTAATTAATTTTACTTACAGTAAGTCGTGAAAAATTTGTTAGTGACAAATGTTGTATTATAAAATTTTGAAAGTGTTTTAAAGTATTTGAGGTTAATTTTTGTAAGTATTTCATTATGTTCTTTAATCAAACCTTTATTAATTGTATTTAATGTCTATTCGGTCATTTTATCGTTTTCTTACTTACATAAATTATATGCCTAGGTAATAAAGTTTTATTTTATTCACGCCAAAGAAGTATAACTTTTAACGTGCGTACATAAGTACACGCACCCATGTCTTTTGTGGACATACCCCTTTTGAATTTTTTCAGACCTTTCTTATGACATCAGTTTAGGGTTCAAATTTCTAGGGAAAACTAGGACGTCGGTTAATATCAACGAATTTTATCTGTCCTTTGGTTTTATTTTGAACATCCAGATTGGTCTTCAGGTAGACGCGGTCCCGGAAGTGTTTTCGTCTTTACTTGACGGCACGAGTTCATCCAAAGATTTTCAAATTCATTCGGATCAGTTCAAGGAGGAGATTAGTGATGCAATATCTTCACTTATAGGTAAATTCGACCTCCTTCCCTATAAGTTATCTTTGATGAATGATATTCCTGTGCGCGACCGTCATTTTAAATGCCCCNCCTCCTTCCCTATAAGTTATCTTTGATGAATGATATTCCTGTGCGCGACCGTCATTTTAAATGCCCCCCTTAAGCTCCGAGCCTTTCGGGAAATCATAGATTAATTGTTAGAAGCTGGCGTAATTGTTCCATTCACATCAGACTACTGTTCACCGGGGTTTTTAGTGCGCAAAAGGGATAGCGAGAAGTATCGTTTGGTTGTTTACCATTCTCTTGTAAATAAAAAAATCATAAAGACCCTTTTCCTTTGCCTACTATTGATTGCACCCTTCACCACTTGGGTAAAGCCCGCGTGTTTTAGGTGTTAGATCTTAATAATAGCTTTCACCAGTGTTTGCTGGATCCTTCCTGCAGGAACTATACTGCTTTTAGCACGCCCTGGAGCCAGTTCGAGTTCACACGTATCTCCGTGGGTTCAAATTTTGGCAGTCAAGCCTTGTCCCGTGTATTATATCACGTTTTGTCAGAGTATAAATTTACGTTTGTTTTTAATTATATAGATTACATCATTGTGTACAGTGATGATCTCGAGTCCCATTTGTCCCACTTGCGGCAGATGTTTCTTAAAATGCGGGAAAGGGGTTTGACGGTTAATCCCGATAGTCACCTTGGGATATAACAAGGTTAAATTTTTAGTTTATCTGCTCTGCGAAGGTCACCTGATAATTAACCCTGATCGTGTGGCCCCAATATTAAATTTCCCTCGCCCTAAAACCTTGAAGGGAGTACAAAAATGTTTAGGATTATTGTGCTATTATTCCCGCTTTACAGAGCATTTCTCAGAAGTAGCGGTACGATTGAACGCGTTAAAAAAGAAGGGGATTGAGTTTCAGTGGGGTCAGGAGCAGGAGTCGGCCTTTTCCTTGCTGAAGCAAGGTACACCTTCTACCAGATTTTACGCGCCGTTTCGTGGTANTGGCCCCAATATTAAATTTCCCTCGCCCTAAAACCTTGAAGGGAGTACAAAAATGTTTAGGATTATTGTGCTATTACTCCCGCTTTACAGAGCATTTGTCAGAAGTAGCGGCACGATTGAACGCGTTAAAAAAGAAGGGGATTGAGTTTCAGTGGGGTTAGGAGCAGGAGTCGGCCTTTTCCTTGCTGAAGCAAGGTACACCTTCTACCAGATTTTACGCGCCGTTTCGTGGTANTAGGAGCAGGAGTCGGCCTTTTCCTTGCTGAAGCAAGGTACACCTTCTACCAGATTTTACGCGCCGTTTCGTGGTACAAGTAGACGCCTCGTCACTGTCTTTAAGCGCTGTCCTGAGCCAGCGGACTGAGTTAGGTTTGGCGCCAGTGGTTTTCGCCAGTCGCAGTCTCACAGAGATTGAGCGTAAATTGGGTATTTATGAGGAAGAAACCCTGGTTTATATCTATGGGCTGGCAAAATTTACGTCGTACATAGAACACGACGAATGCGATCTTTGCAAGGACAACCAGGCGTTGAGTTGGGTCCTTATCCATCCTCAACAGTTGGGCAAGCTAGGTCGCTGGGTGCTACGATTGTCTCGTTTCCGTTTCAAAGTTCATCTCATCACCTCCGAGGCTCCAAAAATAAGGCATCAGACGCCTAATCCAGAATGTATGATCCGACGGATTGTGAGACGGAAAATGTGGCAGTTTCAAATGCTTCTCTTAATACCATTTAGGATTTCCTTGAGTTTTTTGTAAAATTACACGAAGTCCAGGTGGACGATGGTTTCTGTAGTCAGGTTAAGAGGGGTCTGAGTAGTGGTATAGTACTTTCTTCTGTTTTGGAAAACGGGATTTCGTATTTTACGGGAAAAATGGATGTGCTCGTAAGATAGTGTACTGGAATCATTGCGGCCTATGGTTTTGTCGTATTTTCACGATTCCGTTTTTGGTGGTCATCTGGGTGTTAATAAGACCTTCAATGAAATTGCTGTACAGTTTACCTGGCCTATTTTACGGGGCAACGTTTCTGATTTTGTGCGTTCGTGTGACACGTGTCGAAAGTGTAAGCAAGCTCAGTATGCTAACGTCGGGCAGGCAGTGACGCAGATTCCTCAAGCACCTTGGATCACTGTTTATCTAGATATATATTTGGGCCCTTAGATCTAAGAAGGGTAATGTTTGTATTTTAATATTGTTGGATACGTTTACTAAGTTTGTTATTCTGTTACCACTGGGTAATATGAAAGTTTCGTCAATTGTTAAAGCGCTCAATTATCAGGTTTGGAAAGTGTTTAGTGCCCCTGTTGAGGTAGTTACTGATAATGCTAAGAACTTCATCTCTAATGTTTTTAATAGCATGTGTTTTCTCTGGGCTATCAAACATTTTACTTTCAGTCCCTAATATCCAAAATGCAATCAGGTAAAAAGATTTAGTAAGAATTTGAAGGCTTGCTTAACCGTTTCTATAATCAGGATCACACTAAGTGGGATCAGAATTTGGATTTTATTAATTTAGGATTCAATAGCGCTTTGTACGATTCCGTGGGAGTTCCTCCTTCACTCCCTTTCCTTGGTCGTCCTCTTAGCCATCCCTTACCTAATATATGGAATATCCCCCTTTCCCTCCCCCCTTGGAGACGCTGACCGTAATCGCTTGCGTCCCCCGTAGGCTCGGGGCAGCGAAGCTGCAGCTAATAGCTAAAATGGACCAGGGCAGGTTGCCAGTTAATTTCAAGTTAGGGAACCTGGTCTTATGTAAAAATTACATTTTGGCAGATATGGAGAAGGATATAACTGGGAAGCTCATACCAAAATTTCTTGGTCCGTTTAAGATTAGTAAGTTTCTGGGTCGTAATACTGTTAGCCTTGTTTCGCCCAGCTATAATCGTAATTTAGAAAGGCGCACGTGTCTCGGTTGAAAACCTATCAGCAACGGAATTAATTGTTAATTATTATTTGTCTGTACCTGCAGTTTGGCTGTTCTTGGCTGATATTGTAAACGCACAATGTTTTCCTGCCTTTTGTCATGTGTCATTTCGGTTATTGTGTTTCCCCATTTCTAATCCTTTATCCACCCCCACCCCCGTTTTCTCCCCGAGCCTCGCCGAGCCCTCCCTGTGTCGTCGTCGTANATTTCTAATCCTTTATCCACCCCCACCCCCGTTTTCTCCCCGAGCCTCGCCGAGCCCTCCCTGTGTCGTCGTCGTAATGCAGAGGATCTATTCGAGTCTGCTGTTGGAAGAGGCAGAGCTTCAGAAGGTTTTTTTCTGCCGCAACCCCCCTGATGCTGGTGTGATGCTGCACCTGGTGCTCGAGAAGAGCACCAGGTACAGTGGCGCTTAGTTACCTCNAGTCTGCTGTTGGAAGAGGCAGAGCTTCAGAAGGTTTTTTTCTGCCGCAACCCCCCTGATGCTGGTGTGATGCTGCACCTGGTGCTCGAGAAGAGCACCAGATACAGTGGCGCTTAGTTACCTCCACACTTGGCTGTCCACCGTCCCCGGGGACAACTTCAAGAAGGAGCTGATCACTCCCGATGTTATTGTTGAAAATTTGGACTGTCCAACGTGTTGCTTTGAAACTAATCTATCAATGGACTATCTCTTCTACGCTTCCGTTTCTACCTCTGTGTCCACGAGCTTTCTACTTGCTGTATTTCGTGTATTATGTTGGATGTTTGGTCAAGATGTTCAGAGACTAGTCGCCAGAGCACAGGTTATGGCATGGGGATTTCTACTCGATGCGGTGATATACTCTTTGCTCGGCTCATATCCCCTCCCTTTTCTACCCCTGTTCACCCTCCCTTGATTTCCCCTCCACTCGTGCGTCATAGTTTGTTATGATTTAGCTAGTTTATTTAAGTCGTTGCACGGCTCGCGCTCCTTCTATTCTACGCCCTGCCGTCGCCTGACCGTGTTGCCTGAAAATTTCTACGATGAATTACATTGCCGCACTTGTCGTCAAACGGACAGTGAAGCCGTGATGGGACTCTTATAATTTGCGTTTTCGTCTGAGCGGCCGAGCGTTAGGGCAATTAAAACGGTGAGTCGCGGACAAAGTTTGTGTGTTACATGGGCTATTTTTAATGTTTTATTGTTTTGTGTGGCGTAGCTGTGTTTGTCTTCGGTAAGCAGTAGTGTTTTTTCAAATTTGTGGTTTCGGTTGCCAGTCCAAATTTGGTTTCGGTTGTAACTAAAACCTCGTGTTGCTGTGTTTGCCTGTTTTAACGTGTTGTGTATTTTCTTGTTCGGTGCCCAAGAATAAATTCCTTTTTAAAATAATTATGGTGTCCACGATTCTCGCGTTGGGTTGTTGTCTACGTTTTTAATTGTGCTTATTCAGTAGCTTTTTATTCGGTAGGAACTTTGACTGGTCGTTTGACTGCCTCCGCCGGAATCTCAATCAGTTATATAGTGTTTTTAATAATAATTTCTAATGTATTGGTTTTATGAAAAGGAGGCTTTACTGGGCTCATACAGCTGCCCTCCTTTCTATTTGCTCCAACAGTCATTTTAGTAAATTAACAGTTTTAATTGTTATGGAATTTATAAATCTTTTAATTAAACTTTATTCAGATTGTATTATTCCAGATTTTAGAGCAATTTACTAATTTATATTAACTCTTTAATAATTTAATTTGGGTCTAGAAAGAAAATAATTATTGTAATTTTTGCCTATTTTAAAATTCTAATGTCAAGAATATCGAAGGTGCGATATATGGCTTTATGTATATTTTATTGTCANTTTTTGCCTATTTTAAAATTCTAATGTCAAGAATATCGAAGGTGCGATATATGGCTTTATGTATATTTTATTGTCAAAATATATGAATTCTTAACTCATTGTGTCACGGCACAAAATGTTAATTAGGATACGGTCTGAGCTCTGTACATAAACTTTCCGTATTCCCTAAAGCTCAGAGTTCAGGACGAACAATGCAAGGCAACATGAGTTCTTTATCGCTTTTAGAACCAGAGAGGTTAGGAAATTCAAGCCACTTCAACGTATACATTCAAACATCTAGTGTAGTACAAATTACATGTAAGAAAAGGCATCACTTCAAATAATCAAAAATTTCCAGGAACAGGAAAGTCCCACGCATCATTTACTTGCAAATAATGCTTTTTCTTACATCGCACCTTGTGCAAGTTCAATAGGTCCTTCTGCTTTGTGTTCAAATCACCTTAAGAAAAAAAAATAACTTCCATTAATTTTTTTACAAANAGTTCAATAGGTCCTTCTGCTTTGTGTTCAAATCACCTTAAGAAAAAAAAATAACTTCCATTAATTTTTTTACAAAGAAGATAACTCGCACAACGAAAAAAAATATTTTTCTTTTTTGTAAACCCACTTGCTTGGTCCTTGGAATGCGATGCNGAAGATAACTCGCACAACGAAAAAAAATATTTTTCTTTTTTGTAAACCCACTTGCTTGGTCCTTGGAATGCGATGCAGCGTTTTAGAAATACATTATTTTATACGGAACTACTAAACACTTGATTAAATATTTTTTTTGTGAGGTGCCACCTCACGAAGTTCGTAGGTATACTGTATTAAAAACTGGAAGCATATTCAGTATTTCCGCGTAAAATAATGTATTTCCAAAGCGCTGGGGGCNAGGTATACTGTATTAAAAACTGGAAGCATATTCAGTATTTCCGCGTAAAATAATGTATTTCCAAAGCGCTGGGGGCCGCGGTAGCTGAGCGGTTAGACTGATCGCGTCACACCGAGGCGAACCGGGTTAAATCCCCGGCTGGCTCACCAGAATTTTGCATGTAGGAATCGTGCCGGACAATGCCGCTGGTCGGCGGGTTTTTTCGTGGATCTCCCGTTTCCTCCGCTCCATCATTCCGGCGCTGCACCATATTAACCTCAATCACCCTCACCGGCTCTCAAGACCTCGCTGTTAAGAGATGCTCAAATCTTTTCACTCACTCATTCCAAAGCGCTGCGAAGTATTCCAAGCATCAGGCAAGTGGGCGCTCTAATACACACGATCCATCTTCTCAGTGCTTTTTGTTTAATTAAGCTTTAACACAAAACTACGATATTCAAGAGCGGTGTTACAATATTTATGTAACAAAAAAATGTTACTTACGTGCCATGGTCCTTAAATTAGCACGCATCTACAAAGTGTGTTTTTGAACTTGAGCCCTCGCGTATGACTTAAGGAGACTGGAGAATCCCTAGTAAACAATATTACATGCCTCAAGGTCACATCTAGCCATAAAGAAGCATTGTGACGGCGATAGGAAATAGCATAAACAAGATTCAAGTGTGTTCTGTTTCCTCAGAATTTTAAAGGGTAACTTTAGGGTTTCAATACAGCAATCAGTTCAGAAAAGATACAGCGTTGCCGCTATAGCTCAATACAATGTTGTACACAAGCGTAAATACTGTACACAGAGAACTACTTACAGTGAGTTTTTATGACGTTAACACTTTTCAACGACCGCATTTACGTTTCAATAACCAAATTGAATAGACACAACTGCTTACAATGCGACCCATTTGACACCTAGGAAGGCGTGGCAACGGGTAAGCTCTTTAAGCACGCGGTTAAAACCAAAAACAAACAACACAGCGACAAACACCACGACACGAAAGCCTCGAAAAAGCACCGCGATTAAGATTAGTATAATTCCAGCACTCGGATATTCAGCAAAGCACAACTCACGGCAGAAGAAGTGATAACGAGATGAAAAGCGCCAAGCTCCAAGTGCAGAACAAACGAAATATCTCGGGCGAAGAAGAAGGATCTGTATGGAACCGTCTGACCTTTCGCAATGTTCTTTCCATTTCCCCGCTTGCCTCGTGCTTAAAGTTCAGACTTGAATAATTCTTCATGCAAATGCCTTGAACATTTTCGTAGGTTACCGTCTTAACACAACTTAAAACATGTACGTAGCGAGCGTTAAAAGTTACTGTAATATATCTACCAGTTATGTAGTTATGTAACCAAATACCAAAGTGCAATTAAAACATACACTAAGTTAGAAAATAAAACAGTTAAAGTAGACGCAATTTTTTAATTACGCGTAGAATTTGAGTTACTGAAATAGATATAACATTTGCTCCTCTTTATGCCTATGGAATCGAAAATTGCGCGGAACAGCTATTTAAATTGCAGTCAGTAGGAAATTAACCCGTGGCTGCATAAAAGCATGTCAGGTATGCTGAAAACCTAACCAATAACGCTTTGAATTTNGGGGGGGGGGGGGGGGTTGTTTAGTCAGTATTTTCTTGCCGTAAACTGGCATAGGCCTAATGCTCACTCTAATTCGCGGTTCGCAATATTACGGTACGATATTCTTGACTTTCTGACTTAAAACTTATGTCATGTCTTTCGCCCGATTTACAAACGTGACTTCTAACCGAAGGGTTCCGGGTTCGAATCCTGAGATTGGCATAGTTCTTTGTGTGCGTCATTTTAAGACGTGCATTTCTAAAAAAAATATTCCGTAAATCAAGAAAATTTTTACGAATATTTAAACTTAAAATACGAAGAAAAACTGAACTGGTGTCCGCACGTATAAAATAAGGAACGTCTCCGTATTTCCCGTAAGCTTCGTGTGTCGGGAGCAAAAAATGCCGATGTTAGCCGAAGAGTTGTATGTCGATATAATGCGAAAATGATACTTCCTGCAACGTTGGGATATCAACGGCTATTGCACCTACCTATACCTGTATATACCGTAAGTTGTTAAAAACCAGAGACGGCAATACTTTAGACACTTCAATAATACAGTAAACTGAAAACATGTGTCCGCTTCTAAAACATAAGTTGTATTTTTTTCAATGGTGATGAATAAATATTTTTATAATTTTGCTAATATTCAAAGCAAGTATTTTTATACAAGCATTTTTATACATAGTCCAAAACTCGGATTTTTCCAGTAAAACCATTTTCACAAAGTCACCGCAGAAACCGCAAACACAATACAAAAAGATAAAGCACGTTTATGGAAAGTTCCGTGAATTCGCAGGAATTTGCATTATCCACGGAAATTCTGGTGCTGAGAAAACTAAGCATCCGTTATTTTTACGATGTATTATGGATATTTTTTCACCAGTATTTCTCCATAATTTCACGAAATTGTTTTACAGCGAATGTTAAGGTTGGTTTGATCCACATGCCTCCATACGGCTCAGCCTGCCGGCATAACAGTGTGGTGTTACAGGGCCGAACAACAAATATTTCAAAGTATACCGCGAAAAGAGAAAATTAAAATTCATGCTATGGGGCGTGTTGGACGAAAGTTCGTCTACGAATGTTATACGGCACTGAAAGTCACACATGCGGGGAATATTGCAGGTCTTCCACCGCTCTACACAGGAAGTATCAACCAAGTTGAGGAAGGAGCTGAGGTACTTGGCAACGTAGCATATCGTTGGTCAGAACAAAGCATTGCAAAAATCACATTTCGATCTTGTCAGTCGCTAACTTATTCGCACGATCGTAACAAACGTTTATGGTTGGTGAATGACAGAACTGACTGCTTACACAGAAACGTTTCGCTTTATGTAAAAACTTACGTTTAAAAGTAATTATTTAACATTTATCTTCATAAAGACGTAACATTTTAGGCATTACTTGATTTATTTGGTGTTTTGAGTGTCCTCGAACGGCACCAAGACCTCGGTAGGTGAACACCAAACATTCATAAATGGACAAGGACTCAGCCATGACATATCATAAGGAACCAGCCCAGCATTCGTCTGAACTGATTTTGGTAAACCCTGGGAAGAAGAAATAAGGATGGCAGGACTGGGAATTGAACCCGCGTTCTCCCGAATGCGAGTTCATTGTTTTTACCACTGCACCACTTTGCTCTGTATAGTCTTTTCACTCATCACTTTAAAATAATATTTTAGTTATTGTAAAAGGGTGAAAACTCGTTAATTTTTTTAATGTTATATAATGTCGATTATATAAAAACATGTATTATTTATTTTCTGTGGCGCAATGTGAAAATGACTGCGGTTTTGTGTTTATGATACAAAGAAATATGTGTATATAAACAACCATAATGTCATTTCTCAAAGAGCTATTTAAAAAAAATAATAATCACGAAAGCAAAGAATTAAGTGACAGCCAAAACCTAACCTACAATTGTATAATACTGACAAAAATTACCAATATGTCTATAGGATAAACTCGTTCACATTTTGTCTACACGATCTATGTACTCGTAAAAACTTTTGCTTTTCGTTAACCTCAACTTGGCATGGATAAACTAAAATCCTTATTCACTCATACAATCTGCACAGTGGTATACAGAACTATGTCTCCCTCTAGTCGTTTAGATGAAGTGTAGAAATTGTATGTTAACAATAAGTTTTTTTGTTTCTAAGAAGACAGGAAATATTACGTATTTAAATAACGCTAGAGAAAGAACAGAGCTGCGGTTGAATAAGTATATATAAGCTTCACACCAAAAGATAGCTTGCTGACGAAGTCAAGCGAGATAGTTGTGAGAAGTTTNTTGCTTTTCGTTAACCTCAACTTGGCATGGATAAACTAAAATCCTTATTCACTCATACAATCTGCACAGTGGTATAGAGAACTATTTCTCCCTCTAGTCGTTTAGATGAAGTGTAGAAATTGTATGTTAACAATAAGTTTTTTTGTTTCTAAGAAGAAAGGAAATATTACGTATTTAAATAACGCTAGAGAAAGAACAGAGCTGCGGATGAATAAGTATATATAAGCTTCACACCAAAAGATAGCTTGCTGACGAAGTCAAGCGAGATAGTTGTGAGAAGTTTNATGAATAAGTATATATAAGCTTCACACCAAAAGATAGCTTGCTGACGAAGTCAAGCGAGATAGTTGTGAGAAGTTTGTCACCAAAGCTAGAAAACTAATTATTTCCTGAGAAATTAGAGCGGAAGAAGGAAAAGGGTATTAAAAAAAAACACAAATACACCCGCAGTCTGCAGGCGACGACTGATAAAAAGATGCATTAATTAGTCACCAGCCCTAACTTTACCATGGCAGACAAGTTATTTCCAAAAACTTTTTGACTGAAAGGAAATTTGCTAATACAACCACTCCCTCCCCCTCCCCCCAACAAAGTTAGGTATAAAAACCAATGGACGAAAAAAGTGGGAACGTTTTGTTTAGTTTCAACAGCGTATAGGCATTACACCGAAGTACGAATTGTAAAATTTTTCTCCTTGCATATTATATATTCCCGGTTCTACATACATGAAAAATATTGAATTATTTCTTCAGGTAATAAAGAAATATAGTTTTACGGTATAGAGGAATGGTCACAGTGCAAAATACTTTAATTTACATAAGAATTTCTCAATATATTCGGAACTCTGACCACCCGCAACAAGATGGCCTGACGTCATGGCAATGTGAAGACTGCGTACACAGTAAAAATTAGTTTTACGTTTTACAAACATATTTTTTGGAAACCNAGTAAAAATTAGTTTTACGTTTTACAAACATATTTTTTGGAAACCATTAGTCATAATTTTTTGGAACACTCCAAGTAAAATATTGAATTTTAGGGCAGTGATTTTTCGCCAAAAAAAAAAATTACTTCAATAATATTGCGACGATCCAGCATTTGTTTTTCTACCATTGGCTGATGCATGCATTTACGTCCTTGAACAGACCACTGAGACCACGGTGACAAACATTTTCTAGTAAACTTCCTAAACTGTAATAGAAGTTTTTAACCTAGACAGTGTATGGAAATTCTACCATATATCAGACTGCGAATATGGGAAGGTTCAGTGATGCTACAACGCATAATTGATAACTTCGCCGTGTATCTGACCGTTTCCTAAGCATATATAGGAACGCTACCGTGGATTTATGGAAAAAAAATTCCCCACCAGCTCTTTCTCACTATATGCATACACTGGCGCGGTATATTTGCGAATAATTTCTTACAGGGACTAAACCTCTATGATTGAAGTGCAAACCGTTAAAAATTTCTTAAACATAATTTAACCAATTAAGAAAGATCCTACAGTGTTTTGAAATATATGTCTTGTCTCGAAAACCTAACACGACCTATCACCGTCCCCGCGTTGTCAAACTTAACATAAAAAAAAACGTATATACCTGTCTGTAACTAACATGAAGTCTTTAAAAGCCAATGATTTTTAGAATACAACATTAGCTTTGCACGTTTCACAGTAACAGTTCTGAAGTTTTCTCTTAACAATTTTGAGTGTTACAGAAATAATACCGACCACCTGTTACCAAAGCATTATTTGTAAAAATATGCAAACAATTTTTTTCTGTGTAGGCGCAATCTTACTGATGGTTCGCTGAGCCAAACGGAACCTCGTACGCAGCTGGCTCAGCCAATCAGACACACGGAACTTTCCGGGCCCGCAGGCAGCCAACCACTGACTATGTGCACATAAAAGGGAACACCCCAAAATGCCTCTTCTAGGTACAGAGTAAAAAATTGTTGTACGTGGAATGGACGTATTCTTGTTACTTACAAACTTAGGTATACTGACGAGATCACACTTTGTAAGTATACAGTATTCGTTTACTTACAAAGTAGCGTTTTATGTGGATTATTGCAGAATGCTTGCGTTGTCAAGATTAAGAGAACAACTTACGATATATTTTGAAGCACTCCGTGGGGCCGCGGTGGTGTAGTGACTAGACTACTACTCGCCGCCTACCAGTGAGAACCGGGTTCCATTTCCGGCGGGGTCGTCCCGAATTTATGCATGTGGGAATCGTGCCGGTCGATGCCGCTGGTGATGCCACTGGTCGGTGGGCTTTCTCGGGAACCTCCCGTTTCCCCGCCCTTACATTTCGGCGCTGCTCCATCCTCACCTCGCTTCACACTCATCTGATCTCAAGACCTCGATGTTAAGAGCCGTCCGAATCTCATCACTCCACTTCACTTCTGCAAATTAAAGTATTCCGTGAATAACTTCTGTTGGTTGGTGTGAAAGCTTGGAAACGACCACTTACTAAACACTACTTTGAAGGGACTCACGAGTAAAATACCACCCCATTAAAGGAACCGCCAAGACATTTAATTTACATATACTACACTATTCTGTGGTATGGCCTTAAAGTCCCTATCAAAATTACGCAGTTTGCAGTACTCTAATAAGTGG
The DNA here is from genome assembly GCA_002778355.1 of Clitarchus hookeri. Classification (NCBI taxonomy): domain Eukaryota; kingdom Metazoa; phylum Arthropoda; class Insecta; order Phasmatodea; family Phasmatidae; genus Clitarchus; species Clitarchus hookeri. Next base: position 77,134 of record NQII01003377.1, on the reverse strand, counting down.
CCCGCAGATTGGATTTCTCCACAAACACAGCCAGGATAATCCGCTAGACCCCACACTGTCATCAGATTCCTTTATCGACCAACTTCCATCTGCTTACAATTCAGCGCGATATAGGCTGCTCGTGTTTAATTGAGCTTAGGTTATACTTCCCACTCTTTTTGTATCGTTCAGCAAACATGCAAAATTAACATTGTCGCCGACCCGAAAACTTCACGCATGTACCGATAAAGTAAGTGTACGTCTTAATTTGTTAGGTACATAAATATGGTACTAATACCATAATTACGTATTACACTTATCTGCATAAAACCAAAAGAAAAAAAATATATATAAAATAGAGTTTACACAAAGTCACACTCTTGCTATGCCCTTTAGACATGGAACTATTTTCCCTGCATTTCTGCAAACTTTGCCGAGAGTATGTCAGTCAGTGAGTCTGTTTAAATAAATGCCAGTACGGGGAAAGCGGTTTCATAATTACGTTTTAAAAAATCCGTAATTGTACGGTAAAGTGCTAGTAAAAATTCTACATGACTCCCCGTAAAATAACGTACACGTTTCTTTCTCAATAAAGGACTTCCCGTAAATTTAACAGAACTTTCCGTCAATTCGAGGAATCTTTCCCTAAATTTGTCAGTTAGTTTTTCTGTATTTCAGGTTGAAAAAATAGATACAAAAATTTCCAATTTTCGCCTTGCGGGTGTTTTACTGCGTAAATAAAAATAATTTCAAAAATTTAAATATTGATTTCTGGGGCGATATTTTAACATTAATCAGAAGATTTTGAGTCCATGAAGCTTACTACGCATACTAAGTATAAATGAATTATTTCTACAAATGTGGCATACATAACTTTTTAAGTTTATAATAATGTTTGAGTGTTTTAAGTTTTGCCGACTGTTACAGGTGCTTGATGTTACTTTTTGATGACTGAAGGAATAGGTCTACGTGTGGCGTGGATATACTAACTGCCACAGAAACGATAATTTTCCAGTTACAGTGGCGAAGAATACTTCGTGTACCATCGGCATTGTTCGTCTCCGAAACCCAAAACTATAAGAAATACGGAGACTTTTTTTTTTTTTTTTTTGCGTTTACGAAGCTTATCTCCTTTTTTTCGACATTCGATAGCTGTACCTTTCCGTACAAATTTCCGTGAATACATCAACATTTGAAACACCGAAACTGTCATTTAAAGCGGTTGCCTAGCGAAGGGTGCGTTTTTTGGAGGCAAACACCGATGAAGCGCTGCGGTGGACGCCGACTGGCGTATGCTAAGCAGTATCGCCTCTACGCGCAAGCCGCTGAACTAGCGCGCAGTGGTTTCGTCGTGATCGTAACTTCGGAAATTTCAGCGGTGGCACCTACACTTTTATTGGACGCAACTCTCTAGCAAGATATGCATCTCTAAGTTTTGCATGTATCTGGTTCGTATATTTTGAGATGCGGCAGACTAAAAAAAAGAAAGCCGTTTTTAGGAATGTTGGAGGGTATTAAAATAACGTTTCCGATGTGCGTGATGTCTTGAAAGTACCATTCCGCCATGGTATGGAATACGCTTTCTTTTCGCAGGTAAATCTATTGGGGACGCGTTTAATAGTTTCTTAGAAAAAAAAACGCATTTCTCAAAACGCTACAATGCACTTCAAGCGCTTGGCAGGCGACCGCCTTACGCAGCCTCCTAGTTGTCATATGCCATTGTAAGCCGCTGTGTCAATTAGAATTTTAAAAAAACTATGGAGTATTTTACAGTACACCTTTTGTTATGGCAGAAATAAAAGTCGATATCATAAACTTGGTTACTGAAACATAAACGTGGTAGTTGAAAAACGTCAAATGCACCAACAAATTGCTGTAAGCAACCCTCTGTTTATGATATTTATTATTCTGCAAAACAGTGTTTTAAACTATAGCGACAATACTGTATATTTTACGAACAGATTATTAAAACATATTGTAGACGATTAAAATTTCAAGGAAAAAACACACGCTAAGTATGTTAATGATATTTTCCATCGCCGTCGTAATACTTCCGTATGGCGGGATGTGACCTTGAGGCGTTTAATATTGTTTACTAGGGATTCATCTTAATCGTAGACCATCGATGCGCTGTTGAAGCAGGAAGTTTTTTTCAACTTGAATCGTCCACGCGGCCGTGGTTACGTGATCAGACGAAAGAGACGAAGCTACAGCAAAGCGGATGGAGAGGAAGTGCTGAAGCCAGACAGGAAGTAGAGAGTAGCCGCGAGATGAGGCGACGTGTGAGTGTGAAGCCTTGGTAAGGGCGGTAACTTGGTGCTGGAGCCAGAAGGCTTATCTCCCCGGGCCACGGCGCCGGACCCCCGTCCTTATCTCGGGCAGAAACTGCGGCGCCCTCCCGGAGCCCGGAGATCAAACCGGGAATCCATTCCGGGAATGGCCCCGGAGGCGAAGTACCGGAGTGCGAGCTAGCTAGTTCCCCGCAATTTACGTTCGCTGCTAATGGTCCGGCGTATAGCAGACATTTACAGACGGCGGAACATCCAGAGAATCTTTCGTGCCAGTGTTTTCCAGGCATTGTGGCGCAGCCCCCTTGCTTTATGTCTGGTTAATACAATGGCAGAGCCTTGCGAAATTCGCGTGAAACTGCAAAATTCGCTTTATTATTTAGTGACGTGCCAGATTTCACAACGCAAAATGCCGTGACCTCGCTTGACTTCTGTCACTGTCCGACAATTTCGGTAGCATTCCAGTGTTAGGACTCTTATGAAATTTAAATAAAATGCAGCACACTCAGCAACAACCAGGCCAGCAGGGTTAAGTATGCCTCATGCCCTCTTATAAGCATACTTGGTAACCATTTCCTGATCGTTTAGTCCGTTCAGACCCACTTTAATTAACGGTTTCAGGTGTTGCAAACAAAACATTATTTGATGCGTGCTGTACTTAAGTCGACACGAAAACTTGTTTCGTTGTCAGAGCCGATGAGCTATACGCTACATGTGCGGCTACAGTTATATGAACCAATTATATGACCTAGATCAGTAAGACGGTTTACGAATATTTTACCCACAGGTAAGATCATTGGTCATTGAGATTCGCAGTATGTAGTATGGACCAAACATTACCTACGCATGCGTAATGTACACAAATTTTTACACTGGATCAGAATGGGTTAAGGTACGGCCACCTAATTCATATCATAGCCATCACTTCCGACGACGAAAAGGGTTGCAGGGTCAAGTACACATTACGCCCTCGTATTAGCATAGTTGGCTGTCATGTCCCACCCACCGAAGCTATAGTCACCAAATTCATATCATAAACATCACCTCCGATTACAAACAGGGTGGTAGGGTCAAGTATACTTTAAGACCGCTTATAAGCACGAAATTTCCCTCTCGCCAATGCTACGGCCACCAAATCCATATCACAGACATTGCTCCCGACATCGAACAGGGCAGTGAGGGCGTTACGCCTTCCTATAAGCATAGAGGTCTGCCATTTCCTAACTGCTAAAGCGACTGTCATAAAATTCATATTACAGGCATCACTTCCGACTGCAATCAAGAAGATAAGGGTAAGTAGGCCTTAAGCCCAATTATAAGCATAGGTGCGCAGCACTTCCGAACCTTTGAAATTCGGGAACATGTAACAGTTGTACACGCATGTAAAGAAACTAAAACTATACATAGAAGTGCGTCGCAAAGTTACCGATGCATGTAGAAGTGTAGGGTCTGAAATAGCACACATACGCATCGGTCTGCATGCACTCGACAATCGCCCACCGCTGCTTTTGTCGTCTGCTGCCGCAGGGGTCTACCAACTCGGATCCTCCTTCAGCGACAGTTAGCATTTCCCTTCGTCCCCCGACATCCAGGTTTTATATATAATTGTGAATATATAGGTACACATATATATATAAATTATAGCACGAGTAACAAACAACAAACAACTATATGCGAAAAAAATATCAAGGTTTATAAAAATCGCGCTGCGTGCATGATGTACATAGTCGGATAATGGTAAAATACACATATAGTTATATATACAAACACCGTCAGTCCAACACAAGGGCCGGCGGCCCGAGTCATCGTTAGCATGGATAACCCTTAACAACCAGCCATTTAATGAAAAAAAAATAAAGGGGGTATACAATTGCATTGATAACAAGACATACGTAGTCGTAGGTTACATTAAAACATGTACGAGTTAATATAAGTAAACACCATCAGCGTAACTAGAGGGTCAGGGTAACCGAATGTAAAGGATATTAAACCGCCATGTACATGAAAATTCAGTCATGTAACAAACAATAAAGGAATGGCATATACGCAAGTACATCACGAGCATGATGTCATAGCAAGTGACAATATATAAACACAATACCCGATGGAGCCGGAGTCCATAATAGTGATATCAGTGTTGCTGCCATGTCAAGAAGTTTAGTTAAAGCTAGAATGTATGCCGACATGAGAAAGAACGAATGATCACAAGGACCAACCTCAGAAATGACTACAATGCATCAAGTGCGATACACATTACGCGACTTGTAAAGACTGTTCCTTAGCTTGCCACGAAACAACATACATTTAAGCCATTAGTCGCGCAAGAGAGACGACACTGCTATGCGCCGATGCAGACAGATATAAAAATAATTATAAAAGCAAATAGTTATAAGCATTCACCAGGCAATGCATACTGCGCAACCATAGAGAGCGGTACGCCAAGTTAGCCTAAAATAAAAATTTGCGAAGCCGTGAAGCACCGGAGCGATAAGGACAACACTACTTCACACTGATGCAGATATATATTTAAAAAATCGAATGGAAAATCGTTATAATCACTTATCAACTAGTGCAGTCGCATATTACACAAGCGTCGGATGCTGTACGCTACGTTAAATGATGATAGACAAGATCAGGCCATTCTGGTTAGTACAACAGAATTGCAAACGACTTACTTACGAACCGATTGAAACGAAACCATCGCATTCAGAGTACAGCCAATACTCGCAATACTAGCAGCGGAACGCATCCGACCCGTCTAATGTTGTGCGATCAACTAACATATTGAGAATCTGAAAGGCAGCCTAGGTGGTCGGCCGGAGGTGCGGAGCCCCTTTCAGGTCTTGGCGAGTCGAAGGGATAGCAGAGAGAGAGAGAGAGAGGGAGGGGGAGAGAGAGAGAGAGAGAGAGAGAGATTCATCAGGCTCCAGGATGGCAGATCAGCCGAGTCACACATGCACTTCCCTTTACTAGAAGAATGCAGTTATACAGTACAAGGTAACAATTTATTTCATTTTAAATATTATATGCATGTACTTATTTCGAATATGTACCATTTATATAGAAATAACAGTAAATAGTACATGTATGAACTTTGTAATGACGAGTAAGAAAGCATCGCAACATATACATTTCAACCAAGTATGTACTCTGCATTTCAGTCATCTCAAAACATATGTACTCTGGCAGTGCTGGAGACAGTGCACCGACCTTGAGAATAAGATAGTGTAAGTTCAGAAAATAAATGAAACTAGGTACATGCAATCTGGTGATGAAATCATACCATGCCTGTACGTGCCTGCAGTGATCCGTGGAGAGTTATGCATGTATTCCTATTCTTAACCAAATAACACCAATATATAATATATAATTCAATAAGGCATTTAGCTCCGAGTTCATCAATAATCGAATTTATCTCTACACTGACAGAAAAATATCCTGTTCTTTTGTAATGGAACCAAAATCAGCAGTCTACTAACAAAGTCATTTAGGTCTTCAGAAAATAAGTAGCTAGACTGCATGACTTCCTTCGCAGAAGGTTACATGTATGTTATTCAGCGATGAGCATGTTGCGAGATACCTCTGGACCAGAGAACTGGGTTCGAATCCACGTTTCTTCTGCCCCAACTTCAAGCAGCCCTGATCTTCACGAAAACGTTTCCGCTTTTGCTTTGCAGATGCTGGCACTGCGTCATCATCAGTAGAATATGTACATTTCAGTATAGTTTTCACAACATCCCCAGCAGTCTTGGAGGCGTCACTGCATTCTCGCCATCCTGACTAGTTGCAACATCTTAGTTTTTCACTTTACATGTTACTGACACGTGTTTGTTGCTTACAACTTATGTAGGCCTGTATGGATCGCACTTACCATAGTAAATTTCTGCCACACTTTTATTTCCTTTAACGCCTACTGTTTTGAAACACTATGCATGCCCTGGTAATGTTGTGAGCGCTTGAATTGGCTGCCTCCCATGCCTAGAGTGTTTTAAAGGCAGTGCTACCGTTACAGAAACACCACATTCCAGGAGCTGGTGTAAGACACACCGGGAGAGAGCAGCAACAGCACAAGAAAAAAAAGGCACATCCAACACTGAAAGATGAAAGAGTGTAAAAAAGATGAGTGGTCGAATTGTCAACTTCGTGGGCTAGACAGTGATCTATCTGATAAGCCAACATATTATAGTCCAGCAACTGTGCTTACGTTTGGACTACTTAGCCGGCAGTCATCTTCTGAGGCAACCCAAGACGGCAATGCAAAATAGCATGCAGTGTGAACAGTATACAAGCGAGCATAAGCGACCCAATGGATTTTCTCAGAGTGTTCCCATAATGGTTTTATACACAAAATATAACTTTTTCCCCCCTTCATCCCTAGTGTCGATGTCGTCTGAGATAGTGGTCAAAGGTCAAGGTCGCATGACATCACGGTTACTGCTATTGCGAGCGGAGGCAAATGGGTTTTCTCAGAGTATTCGTATGTTTTTCTTCATCCTTAAAAAATAAGTACTTGTATATAATATTTCAAACGAAATAACTTTTTACCTTGCCCTGTATAACTGGATTCCTCTCATAAAGGAAAATGCTTGTGTGACTCGGCTGGTCTGCCACCCTGGAGGCTGACGCGACTCTCGACTAGTGTATGTCAGGTCAGAACAACAGAAGTATCAGCGATTCAGTAAAACAAGGAAACAGTATCTCACATTTACTGCAGCCAGTAAGCAAAGGAATGTTGTAGACATGTGTGTAGTACGTTGAAGCCTAACATGAAGTCTGACATTTTCGCTATAAATCATAATCTCTAGTAATAACTAAAGGAAAAGGGGTGTATTTTCACTTAATTTTAAAATAAAGTGTTTGAAATTTAATTTTTTTGGGCGGGTATACGTCCTTTACTGATTTAACGCGTTTGGTCACATATAAAATTCTGAGTCCAAGTGTTGCAATCGCGTAGTTTTTTGGTATGCGCTGTACTTGCGTTAAGCATTTATCTTGCAACCAGTGAACGTGTTGCGTGCTCGATTATATTGGCATTAATAATCCATGTCAAAGAGGTGTAGAAAATCTTACAAATCAGATTTGCCATAAGGAAGACTAAGCACTGATGCCTTGCTGTGTACAGTAGTGGTAATAAATATCACTCATGTGCAACGTGTCCACGATCGTGGACACTGTGACTGTACGGGTTAAAAAGAGATACTCTCACTGAATGAGGTTATAAATGTATTTTATACCTTAATAGGACTACATACCTGCATAATTCGGGTAATTTTGTGGCTACAGACTAAAATCAAAGATGTAAGCTTGCATGACTTCTGCCATTGACCGACGACTTGGGTGACACTTGCCAAGGTCGCTTTTACCCGACAGTGAAGACTCAAAAGTTGGAAAACCAATCTCCAGTAAAGCGGTCATACAAGTTAATGACGTTTGGCAGTTGTCAGTTGAGAATGAAATCACGAACAGCGCTCAAGTAGTTATAGGGTGGTGACGTCTAGCATGCTACCTTTAAGAAGGCAAATTTGCAGCTCTCTAATTATACAGTAAGAACCTTTATGCTTATTGATTGGTTGAATTATATTTTGGCACATATAAAATGTTTGCACACAAATCACAGATGTCCAGTGCCATAGTGACCAAATTCTCTGTGGCCCGTCAAATACGGTAGTTGCTTCTCTTAGAGACAGCGGCCAACTGCATGGAAAATCTGTTTATCTGTGCATATATTATTGAAATCTATGGTGTGCTCAGAGTGTTTCGCGAAAGTTTACTGGCCATTTAAGATAAGTAACATTTCTCCTGCTTTATTTCCTTATGAATTTCCTGTTCAGAAACGAGCTCCTAAGTAAGTCTTGATTCTCAACTAGAGCCAATAAACGTATACTTCGGCAGTTAGGGTAACTTTCATCCGTTTCTTCGCGTCCCAAAGAAAAATACGCTGTTTTTGCCGAAACGGCGAACCATTTCCTGATGTCCCTCGGAAAGCTTTCAGCTACGATAACTCCCCCCTCCCCCCTCCTGAAAATAAACAGCGAATCTGAAGATTAAGAGCAGCGTTGACATATGACGGATCGCCCTCGCCGTAATACAGCACCATGGCCGTCGTCGGACCACTCGTCACGGCCGAGGGTGGAGAGATTTAGTGCCGACGATCAGCCTGAGTGTTCGGTGCGACACAGCGTCATGTCTTCGGGGCGGGACTTCCACACGAGATTCGACGGAGGAGGAGAAAATTCCGACGTTTCATTAAGCACTGCATAATATCTACGACAAGTAATAAATCGTGTTCTCTTCAATTTCATTCAAGAATGCCGAACACCAGCAGGTACTCTCGAGTGTCCGAGGCCTAAGAGCGACACAGACACGCTCATGAGATGTCTTTTAGGCGCTATCCGCAAGGAAATAAACTGGCATGAAGTCTTTCAGTTGGCAACTCGTCTCTACGAGAAGTTCAGAAACGACCCTATCATTTTATGGCGTAATATAAGATATAAAGATGTACCGCTAGTATGCTTCTTTAACGCTTTCGGTCCCAAATTCTTTGGTTAATTCAAGTGATGCAGTCATGTAATGATTTGACACGGAGTATTTAAGAATACAGAGGTTGAACAGCTGCTTACACCGCGAACTCTAGACGCACAGGCCAGCAAAATGTTGAAACGCCATTCACAAATCAGCGCCTGGTAACTTAATCACCAGCCGGCAGCCCAGCCAACAGAGAACCTTTCGCAGCATGCAATGGCCAATCAAACACAAGGCCCAATCCCAGAGACTAGCGCAGCCGATCAGAGCACGGATGCGTAGGGGCACCTGTTTTTTGCGAAAAGATTCCACGACTAGTAGTTTTCCAAAACACTTTATCTGAGATCCAGTTACGTGATTGGATAATTTGAACGGTCTTGCGTCTCAACCGTCTGCCTGCACATCAAATACTTCAGTAGAGGAGTACCCGACTTCTGATCGGTTTAATTAAGCCTTCTCACGTGTAAACGAGGTAATAACCGATAATATGTGTGTATGCACGAAGAATATTAAAGTCCATCCTGCGCGGAAATCTTTTCACGAAAAACGGGTGGTCCTACGGATACGCCTACACCAAAACAACCACCACGCTATTTCGTCTCTGTTACTTATCTACTCTGTGGTTTTGGAATGTAGAGTGTGCATCTCGTAACCAGTGAACAGCATGCTGCATGCTCGGTGTGATCAGATTTTCATAAACGAGAGATGGACAATCTTTCGCAAATCAGATTACTCACAAGGAACTGAGAAGTTTGGGCGGCTCTTAACATTGGAGTCTTGAGAGCCGATGAGGGTGAATTGAGGTGATTATGGAGCAATGCAAGAATGCAAAGGTGAGAGGGGAAACGCGAGATCTCTGAGAAAACCCCGCCGACCAGCGACATCGTCTGGAACGATTCTCACATGCGAAAATCTGGGAGCGACTCCGCCTGCAATCGAAACAGGTTCGCCTAGGCAGGAGGCGAGTAGTCTAATCACTACGCAACCACAGCCCCCATTGGCGTTTGGGTTAATACACCGAGAGGTTGATAAGAAATCAAATAAGTGTTCTGTTTTGAATTCGCTCCCAACATTTCTCCTGACAGTACTCATGTTTAACACATGCAGGAAGGAGCAGCGTTCTTTTCGAATATTTATTTCTAATGTGGTGAAATAAATGTGATACAGATTTGGCATGCATGCTCCTAATATCTTTAAGAAAGCTGTGCTAAAGAAATTATCGTCAAACTAAATGGAAAATTTGGCCTACTTCCACAACGAGGATGCAGATGCCAGTAAACATGAACCCTGTAGTCAAGTGGAGGGAAAAAAGTTGAATGTATTAACTAGGGAACAAAATTACAGGAGAGCATGTTTCTGGCTGGCTGTAAGAAACAAATTAGACGTCTTGACGAAAAATGTACACGTTTAAAATTCAAGAAGCTCGAGAAGACGAGAAGTTGTAGGTCGCTAAAGGAATTTCACTGAAGTGGAAAGAAACGTTGGGGGCAGAAGGTCTGTAATTAGATGGTCATTAAGAATGTATTCAATGGGAACCGCGTTCGCTTCTTAGAGACGAACTTCCCAATTAGACGTAACTGAATCGCGTATTCACCACCTGCTCTGTAAGAAGATTCAACCTCCCTTCAATTTTCGTTGGCACAGTCCCTTTTTAAAAATTAAAAAAAAAAAATACAAAAACGTAATGTATGTATTAGTAAAGGTGATTACGGAACAGGTAACCGTTTACTTGAAGTATTAGTGTTGTTTTCACTGTTCGAGATGTTTGACTCGAGTCACAAAACAAGATAACAGAGGTAAAAAATACGACCTGTTATTTGCAACACACAAACAGCAACGACGTAAATAGGCTTTCATATCGCGTGGCATTCACAGGCGACGCCATAAATCTCAACAAGAAGTTCTGAACAGAACTAACAAATGCTTTCCTCCACTTCCAGCAAAAATGCAAGCCTGAGACGGGGACTGTAAGAACCAGTTTCATCACATTTATGTAAAAGTAGCGTATAAAATAAACAACCGAGGTGGAAAAGGCATATCCTTCATTTTCGTATGTCCTTGCAGTATAACCGACTCCTGAAACCGTATTACATTGTACATAAAAATTAAACCAACTTCAAAACTAATTGGTAACGGTTTACCGTTAAAATTTATGGCTGCTCAAGTTAACTGGTATTTATTAACCGGTTTGAATTTCTTACATCGCAAAATATAATAAGTCTAATTAATTATATTTGTAAACATACATAATACACATGTATATGCAAACAAAACTGCATGTCGCAATTAATGAATAAGGTCGCCGTGTGCTGTTTTTCACTCAGCCCCACTGTTTTCGAAGGAATCGCGCATATTATTTTAAAGAGAGCGTATAAATCTTGCAGAATGGGGGAGGAAGAAGGGAAACCTAGCTGCACTACACTCGAAGTTGTTTGTTGGCATAAGCTATATTCACAACTGGTTTGCGGCAATCAGCGCTTCCAGTTTAATCAGTGGTGACAACCTGGAAGCATTTCACGGCTTCACTGATAATTATGCATAGGTACAATGGTCTATAGAGGGGAAAAGTTTACTGTTTCGTCACTGACTGGCATGAATATATGAAGCTACTAGCCAATTTCATTGGACCAGCGAGTACTCTGGTTTCTAAAGCATGTATGTGATTGGTATACAAAGATCTAAACTGAGTAAGAAAAGTGTGTTATCAAAAATATGTTGGCTCAATTTTTTTTTTCCCCCGCTATTTTTTAGCGTCTACTTATACACGAATTCCCAGGAAACCGTGACGTTAGTGGAAATAACCGAAGGCGACATTTTGATTTTGCCTTGCTGATAACACGCTGTTGACGGCTAATTGAACTGCTGTGAAAGTCCAGCCGAGGAATTACTTTTCTTCCTATGTTCTATATTTCGATCACACAGAAAATCAACATTTGTCATCCACCCAAGAATACATGTGCAGATCAAGGAATACTATGGAATTGCGAGAAATGTAAATATGTCACTGTAGCCCTAACTCGTACGCCTATGGGCTTAACTGAAACTATATTAATTCAACTATGTGTCTATAAATTTAAACGGTACGCTGTTGATACGATGTTCGCGTAGGCCTGTAGGAAATTTTTCATATATCGCTGCTAAATTTTCCAGTCAATGTGTAATTTTAACCCATACATAGGGCCACCCGATTTTCGCGAAAATAATTCCTATCAAGTAGTATTTCAATACACTTAAAATTGATCCACTTTCGTGCTTGGATGGTTTCATTTGCTGCACGCCCTAAGTGTCTGCCCGCGAATCACAGACAGTACCGGAGTAAATTCTCATTGTCTCAATAAAATACCACACTGTCTCCGACGAAGACATGCTGCCCATAACGGAAGAGAAACTGCAGGTGTGCACATAAGGTCGAAACTCGTAACTCTTGTTCTTTGTCTGTGAGTGGTATATGTTAGGATATTGAAATATAGCTTCCGTAGAATTCTTCTCGTAAAAATCTGATGATATTTAATATTTGATATCCCGGGCTTTCTTCACAAAGTAGTATTTCGATTTATCTTTTTTGCTGCAGGCACAGACATGTTTTTGATAATGCTACGTTCTTCGCAAGCCAGTAACAAACGTTCTGCTTTAAAGAATCCAAACTCCGCCAGACAAACAAACTCATCCTGTTCTAACCATACAGCAAGTAAGTATTATATTCGGGACGTTGTACAAAAAGTGACACTAATGGTTTGAAATGTACAAAGCATCCAGTAAGGGAGGTCCTCACCCGTGGAAGGTATCGTTCGCTGTTGAGACTATATTGCAAAGTCGCATAAACAACTGCTGTCAGTAACACGAAAAACATTAACATTTTTATTGGTCCCAACTTATGACCGCGCTATACAAATAACAGTACAGTTACGAACAGGAATTTTTTTTTACTGCAACGCGTAAAACGAGAAAAGATTTCCGCGCAGGCCGTACTTCAATATTCTACGAGTACACACGCAGCTTACATCGCTCATTGGCCTCGTTCCTTTGTGAGAAGACTGAATGGGCCAATCAGGATTAGAGTATTCCTCTACTGAACGTCTTTGATTGGCAGACAGACGGTTAAGACGCGTGAAAGTTGAAATTATCCAATCACGAAAGTGGATCTCAGCTAAAGTGTTTTGGAGTGCAACTAGTAGTGGAATATATTTGTGGGAAACAGGCACCCCTAACGATAGATACATTTATCTATAACTGAAATGGCTAAAACGTGTTAAGTCGACAGGATTTTTCTTTGTCTGTTGATTTCCAAAGAAAAAAATACACGAGGGCGCAGCATCTTAGGTTGTGGTAACACCCATGTAGTGAATAGCTTTACGAGACTGGAGAATGGAGTACTTAGAAAACAGAGATGATACAGTCGCTTACACCGCAAACTCCAACCGACTCCAACCGCGCACACTAGCAAAATGACGTCACTGATTATCAAAATGCGGGAACGCCGTTCGCCAATCAGCGCCTGGTAACCTAAACATCAGCTAGCAGCCCAGCCAATACGGTAAATTTCACAGTATGCAGTAGCAATTCAGACACGACGTCCATCTTCAGATGCTCCTGCAGCAGGTAAAAGAATTGAGTAGAGACCTTACAATTTCGCGAATTCATATAATATTGCAGTTTGTAACATACGCCCTGGACGAATTTCAGTCAAACCTTCAAGTACAAGATGACCGAATACCGTGATACNTATGCAGTAGCAATTCAGACACGACGTCCATCTTCAGATGCTCCTGCAGCAGGTAAAAGAATTGAGTAGAGACCTTAAAATTTCGCGAATTCATATAATATTGCAGTTTGTAACATACGCCCTGGACGAATTTCAGTCAAACCTTCAAGTACAAGATGACCGAATACCGTGATATCTGATCTGAGGTAAAATTGGAGCATCCGCCAGTGAACAACTAACTGAGGTTCGAGTAAACAAGGATAGTCCAGTCTAGCTTGTTGCCAAATGAACCACGAAATCTCCGGGTATCTAAGAATGGGTACCACTACACGCACATCACAATAACCGCCACGTCATTTCGTCTGCCTGTAGTTATCTACACAGTGGTTGGGATCCATAGGGCAACCACCATTCCTGACGGATAACACGGATGGAGTACCCCGAGGAAACCCGGCTGTCAACGGCAACATCAGCGACGTTTCACACATGCGAAATACGAGTTGAACCCGCTGGCAGTTCCGAACCGAGATCGTCCTAGTGCGAGGTCGGCTATAGTTTACCACACTTGGCCACCGGGCCTCAGTCCATCCCTTAAAGCCAGTTGCTAATAATCTGCCAAATTGTATGTACGCTAGACTTCACCGTCATATATATATATACAAACACAAACACACAGACACATTCCAGTCAGAGCCATAGGTTGGCTGAAAACCGCCTCCACGGCAGGTCAAGCAAATCGTAGTGCTCCCATAAAAACAATACGAAAGCACAGGTGTTTTTAACAAATTCTGTCTTCTAGGTTTTCAGATCTCTACCAATTATGCTTCCGTACTACGAAAAATAATGTAAAAATAACCATATTGACCAAACTAATTATATAGTTGTCACATATTAAATCATCGTTGCCGATGAAATTCTCACAGAGGGTAGTTGCCGAGGGAAAGAATTCACGCAAGATCAGTGTCTTACGTTTAGAGGCAGTGACGAGGCATGCGATGCGCGTACGTGAGTCCACCTGAGATCTCGGACCCGCAAAATACCTCCGTCCAGGCGGCCATTGTACGATGCCTCAAGAGGACGCCATCCTCATTTAGGTATTTGGAACTCACGGAAACCGGTGAGGAGTCCTCGCTGCTGCTAAAACTGTACAGTGACGATACTCGCCACTTGAACGATGGTGAGCACAAACATTTTTAAAACAGAAAGTCGTACATTGTAAAAATTTTATTGTAATTTTATAGGGACCACGGTGGCTGCGCGGGTAAATTTCTCGCCTCCCGCCAAAGCGAACCGGGTTCAGTCCCCGGCCGGGTCACTCACGGATTCTCCCAAGTAGGAATCATGCCAGACGATGCCGCTGGTCGGCGAATTTTCTCCGGGATATCCCGTTTCACACACCCTCATCGGTTCACAAGACCGATATGTTAAGAGCCGCCGAAATCTCTCCACTCCACTCCACCAAAAATAACGCGACTTTTGCAGGTCTCTTTCAATAAGCAGACGACAGTCTCTTGAGTGTACAGAGGACTGTGAAGTCTAGCTTGCTGCCAAATCAATCCGCGAACAGGAAACTTATGATACTAATCGCTTATTCGATGTATAGTTGTATAAATATATAGGAAGACTCAACTTCCTAATTTTAGGAATAGCCATCAGATTCCTCCACAAATTAATCCTTTTCATCAGTGCGATATAAAAGGTGCTGAGCTCTTCCAAGTAAGTGGCGAACCATGTCGATTATGTTGTCTGGGAACTGCATTTCCTTTTTTTTTTTTTTCGGTGCTTTAGGGGGGATGTGTTCCATTACGTTTGTTTCACAACGTTTGCGAATTGCATCGGCCTGATGCATAGCTCCCGCTTGTAAGGCACCCCTGGTGTTTACTCGCGGCTCTACTAATTATTATTATTATTATTATACACTGTTCGTGCGTTCTTCATTCGTGGCGCTCCGGAACGTCTGACGCCCGCGTGACAACCGCGGTCGGCGCCGGGTCATCGCGACGCTCGATAGCGGAGCGTCGCGTCGCGGAGCGAGCGGTCAAGCGGTCAGGGCCGGCCGCCCGCCCGCCGCACAAAACGCGTTCATTAGCCGAGCCCCAATTAGCGCGCTTCATCGCGCCGCNCCCCCCCTGCGGCGATCCGACAACACCTCCCCCGGCGAGGCAGACTGTGTGGCAGCACGGCGCCTCTCCCATCAATCCCCATCCAGCATTCCTCTCCCGTGCAGAGTTCCCGCACAACATGCACTGTTCCTGACTGGTGACAACGTCACTCGTGGAACAAGTTTACTTTATGGTATATATTGAAGGTTACTTGCAACTTTTCTGCAGCCCTGCCAAGTTCTACTTCCAGGATATTCCTCCGCCTCATGCAGACAAGCCTGGAAAATTACACCGAAGGGGCAAAGCACCGCATTCGTGCGCACTCAGTTACATCATCTTTTGCATAAGAACTATTTCTTATTAGGCATTACCAACACACCTGCTTTATCTCTGTTTTAATTAATGTTAGTTATACACTAAATCTTATAAGTTACGGATAAAATGTAAGCAAAAGTTCAGTTTAATCACAAATAATCAAAAATTCCCCTTTTCCCTCAAAATTAACTAAATGTCCGTCACTTTATCCTTTTATCACTTAAAATTTGCCTTTTTCCCTTACAATTTCCCATTTTTCTCTCATAAAAGCACCGATCCCCCCAGTTGCAAAAACGATCCCCCCAAAGACACTTTTCGATCCATCCGAAGGATTTGGAGGGGTCGTTTTCGAGGGCAGAGCAGTGGTGGCCATATTGGTTTTATAGGCATAGGATATGCCAAGTCTATAAATGGGATCCGAGATCGGAGCCGGAACCAACTAACAGTCATATTGGTTCTATCAGCTATCTTAGCCGCCATATTAGTTCTAGGTTACCTTGACCCTGTAACCTTAAGTGACCTTAAACCAAAAAATTCCAAAACTTTCCCAAAAATTAATTTTAAAGAATTATTAAAAATTTAATTAAAGATTTTATAAAAACGTATAACCAATTTATAAAAAAATATTAAAAATTTTATTTAAAAATCTTACTTTTCCGGAGGTTTCCCCAGCACCATGTCAAGCAAATGACTGACCCTCCTTCAATCAATCACATTGTCTTATCACCCCCCCCCTTCCTTCGCAGTGTTTCTCATTGGTTAATTATTCGGCACCACCCATACTCATTCCGTAGTATGCAGTCATCTTCGATTGTTTCGTTTGTCATTTGTTTATACATTGCTGGGAGCCGCTATCATCGATTTCATGTTTTCATTTTCAAAACCTAAGTGGCGATATTTATTCGATTTACCCACCAGGCGAGCTGGCGATTTAGCCACCAGGTGGCAGCCATATTTGTTTATGTTTTTAACTTATAGGTTATGCTGTCGGCGCCCTCCATACTGGATTATATATTAAATGTTTAGGTAGTGCTAATTTATCGATTATGCAGCCTGCTATCAGCCTGTAGAGAATGGTGACATTGACCATATCTGCAAAGTACGTAACTTGTTATATTTAATCTTTTTTGTTTTATTTTGCAAATGTATTTTTATTAAAATTAATTTTATATAAAGTGGGGGTATTTTAAAATAAATAAAACACAATATTTTTTTCACTGATTTGATTTGGTAATGTACAAAATGAGAAAACACGTATACACAGGTTTATTGATTGCACTTCTGTGTTCATGCTCGATGTCCGCATCAACGACCCAGGAATTGTAGCGGGCTGGGAAACCTCAGCACTTGACATACGACTGTCCATTATACCGTTTCAGCACCTTCTCTAATCTTCAAGCTGGCGATGCTCGAAGACGAATAAATTGTTCTAGTGTGTGAACAGTTATACTTATATATTTTCAGCTGCGCTCACAACAGTATTTTGATGGTCTATTCTCGACAATTCCACGATACAAGCCAGTCTTGAAATATCAGGGCAGAATGTGTACATACTTGCAGTTATATTTCCATGAGTCATGAATTCGATCCTGTAGTCGATTACATTGGAGGTAATACGCTCAACCTGTTTACTCACATCGAATACCATGAGCGGGGCCAAACACTTGAAAGTATCAGGGATCAATATCGTGGATTGGGGGCGTCTATAATATGCATTTTTGAATTGAACATACATTTTATATGCCAGCAGGAACTGGCTATTTTACAATGTTCATGTTAATGTAAACGTATGGATAGCTTCCGCTATTAAAACATATTTTCACATGTTCTATTTGAGATGTGTCGAACTGCGAATGGCTCACTCTCATATTGTGCTGTCTTCCGGTCTGTAGCCCAACGAGGATGTACTGGAGTTTCTCAGAAGCAAAGCTGAACTTCATCATCCAGTTGATGTACTTGCTTGCTGGCAATCTAGGGTATGTCTCCAGACTCCGCGACCTGAAAGCCACATCGATGTTTTTGCCATCTTCCAGATCCTCTAGCATTTTTATACGTTCAGCGGTGCTCGACTGTACATGAGGCAGCATCCATGAGATAGAATGTAGTTACAGTTCCAGTGTCTCCAGGTTTTCTCCCATACCCACGATGGTGTCCACATTCGTATTGGCTAGGATCAGTACCAATTCCTGCTTCTAATCGAAGATAATTCGTTTGTAGCCTTCGAGAAATCCCAATAGCATAGAGAGCGGGATGCACTTTTCGAACTTGCCTCCAGGGTATATAGGGACACTGTAGTAATCTTCGATTCTCCAGCATGCCATCTTGGCCGCAGACCGCTCATTCGGCCAGAGCGAAAGGTATTTTTTTTAATCATCGAGGTTATGCCCAAATAGCGCGACTCGTCCACCTCGATACCATTGAGAAAATACGTGGTGCGATCGATCAGGTGAAGAATTCCACTGCTGATTATTTTTGTCGATGCCAGGTTGGTTCCATCTTTTTTCGTCTAGTCCCCATAATTCGCAGGAAAGACTAGCAAGGAAGAGAGCAGAAATCTTGGTTGAACCGCTATCTAAACTTCCGATGGTAGTGTGTACTGTCCGATTAGGAACGGCTGATACGCATGAAGTTCCACCTTCGTAATGCTGTCTTCAAAAATGACCGGCCTTTCGATGTTTAGTTAATCTTCCATGACGTTTGACTTTGAAGCCGAGACTGCGGAGGAAAGTCTCGCTAGTAGGTGTTAACTCCTTGGAGACCTGCAGCAAACTAATTGCAGGTTTTACACGACACTTTATTTTATTGCTTCTGGTTGCCATAAATCTTTTTCCCATCTCCTCAAATGCAGGCATACGGCGATTTATTCGTTTCGAAAGTTCTCCAACTTTCCATACTGGTCGACAACTATAACGACCGTATCGTGTGCTCTCTTCGCGGCGACCAGAACGTAAATAATGCTTTACAGTGCTACGTCCAGTTTAAAACCTTGAGGGACCATAGGCGAAAATTCGTGCAGCATATTGCTCGGCCTGCCATTGAGATATGTGCCACTCGCTGAATTGCAGCTTATTAGAATCACATTGACAAGCCAGATGTTAACGGGCCACGACGACTCGTGTGTTTTGTCAGCTTCGTAGATGCGTGGCTCGAACCCGAGCATCGGTCCAATAGTATCCAGTTTCATAAAGTCAATATCTTCACTGCATCTGATTACACTCTTTTGAGTATTGGGATTCCCACGTCGTTAGAATTGTGTGTCGGGGGAAAGCGAATCTTCAATGTGCCTTGCAGTGTCGTCTGTTTCATAAGAGCCAATGGGCAGCAACACCTCATGGGAAACATTGACATTTCTTACGAGGTACAACTTGCAGTTTTTTCATCGATGTTCGGTTTGGTACTGTAGGTTTGGTAATCGACCAGGCCTATGCACCATTACCCCTCCAGGTCGAGTGGCGGAAAGTGTACCACACACAGATCGGAGCTACGACCCGTCAAGGTAAGAATTGCAGATAAGACTGATGGTTGCCTTGCCTAACGATGTATGGCCATTTTATACAATTACTTGTGCGAACGAACCAGGAAGCAAATACACAAAAGTCCACAGTTCCACGTGTAAGGCATCTGTTCCATCTCGTAGTTGTATGCCAGCTTCGTTCCTCTCAGGTGCCGTCGCAGTTCGGGTGGAGAATGCAAATTCCAAAAACTGTCATAATAATCTGCATGTTTGCCCCATTTTACGTAAACTACTCAGTTCGTACCGAGCCTAGTTGCAGTGTCTAGATTAATTATGGCACATTAGTCTCTCTTGGGTTTAGGGGGAAAAGCATCTCTAATAAACACTCCTCTGAAATGCCTCTGAAATGCGGTATTTCCAATTGGCATGCAAACTGTTCCAAATCCACGTTCGTGAGCGGTCGTTTCGCAAGAGATTTCATTATCGCCTCTTCTGCTGTGTCGCTTTTGCACACTTCCGCTTCCTACTGGGTATGGCCTTATTTAGAGTCGTTGGCCATATGGTTTTAACCATGGTGATAGCTTGCATATTTGCATGTGTCTTTGGGCCTCGAACAACTGCTTCCTTTCGTTCGATGCTGTGTTGAGTGCTCGGACGATACCACTCGTGGCTCTGATTACGCCCCTGAGGGCTCCGAATGAAGGCAAAAGCAATTGAAAAAATCCTCTGGTAGACGTTTTCCTGGCCTTGCACGCTTTTCTTCCGTCTGTCATTACTCTTCGTTTCACTTGTGCCTTTCTCTTGCTCTCTGTACCTTTTCCCATTTTTAAATGTGCCTTTCTCTTGCTCTAATCTCCCATTCCCATCTTCATTATGGTCTTCATCAAGATGGATACGCCCCTGGCGGCAATTTTTCTCCGAGTTCAGTGTCTGATGATTTTATGATCTCGTCTGCCTTCTGTGCAAGTATCTTGTCTGCCTGGTGACGGGTTTCCAGATTATTGTTTAAGGAGTAAGCGATATCTTGCTTCTTGCATGCCTCGTCAAGTGCATCGATACCTGTGTCGCCTTGTTTTACTGAATCGCTGATACTTCTGTTGTTCTGACCTGACATACAATAGTCGAGAGTCGCGTCAGGCTCCAGGGTTGTAGACCAGCCGAGTCACACAAGCATTTTCTTTTATGAGAGGAATCCAGTTATACAGGGCAAGGTAAAAAGTTATTTCGTTTTAAATATTATATACAAGTACTTACTTTTTAAGGATGAAGAAAAAACATGCGAATACTCTGAGAAAAACTAATTTGACCCCGCTCGCAATAGCAGTAGCCGTGATGTCATGCGACCTTGACCTTTGATTACTATCTCAGACGACATCTGCACTAGAGATGAAGGGGTAAAAGTTATATTTTGTGTATAAAACCATTATGGGAACACTCTGAGAAAATCCATTGCGACTATTGAACTGGTTGCGCGAGTGTAACACCTTTCAAATGATGGCGATAGACAGACTGAACATGTGTTAATGATGAGTGTGAGTTAATTGACTATAACCGAACGGAAACATTGAGAAGGACTTTAACTAGAGTAGTGGGGACAAATATTTTTATGTTGTAAATAATAGCTGTGTGAATAAGTTAAAAAGGGAATTTAGTTATTTTATTATTATTAAGGCCTCCATCCCTCAAGAACTTGCATATGCCCTCTGGCGTCTTGTAACAATATTATGAATGTTATTTTCCAATTATTTGGCTTTGTAATAAAATTATCATCGATATTGTAATACAGAACCATACAGTATGCTTAAAATCTGTAAACTGTTTACGATTAATTAACCACTTTTAAAATCAAATTTTGAAAAATTTCACTGCCCACACCCGCAAATATTTTAACCGGCACACTGACTGGCATACGCCCCGTAAAGTTTATAACGACAGAGAAAACTTGGCTCCATGTGTTAACGCTGAATTAAGAGTGCTAGAATAACCTTTGGTAACACTTAAATAATTTCGTTTACCTTCTTTTTTTAATGCACATATGTATAAAAATGAGCAAATTTGTACAATATTTACTTTTCTAGTACTATTACAGGTACACTTGACCGATGAATGAATAGAGTGATGAAGTCCATCGCAATGAAAATAGTACGTATGATGGAAGAATACACAATATGCATACAAGTAGATTATAAGCAGGGTTTTAAAAAGTGCTCACTCAATTTACCCTGAAAACCCCATTGAAAAAAAAAATTGCCTGTTGAACAGTTTTAAATATGAAACCTGAAAATCACGCAGCTAAATTTTTCAGCAGCCGTGAACCACGTGTGAAAATTACGCGCCGGTATTTCTTTCCCTCCCTAACTCAGTGGCGTGTCGTTCTGAGGCGAGGTCTCGCGACGGCGCTAGAATAATGAGGACGGACGATACCGGGTCAAGCACTCTGCTCTGTGAACTCTCGCCGGTGCGGCGCGGCGCGCGCCTGATGTCCCTAACACGAGAGGGGAGTTATGAAAGAGGTAGGGCCGTCCCATCACATCATCGGCGACCGCAGAAAAGGCTTCTTCCGCTCTATACTCTCGGATATTCAAAAGCGTCGGGTCATCTGATCCGCCAGGGGAGCCTAGTGGTTCGCCCGCGACCTCTTTTCAACCACCTCACCTCCGGCAAGCGATCCAACCTCTTCAGAGACCATTGTGCACCGGGAAGGCTTCCGACCTCCGTCGGTGTTCACAGTCGGGAGAAAGAAACACTAGGACCCGCAGTAGGGACGTGTAGGATGAACAGAGAAGGACGGAGGCCAGAGGTGAGAGATAAATAATCTCGCTCGACGAGGTCGGCTGAGCTTCGCCGTCCGCGTAGGCGCCCTCTCGACAATTATTCGTGGGTAGAGATGCCATTTTTCCCCCCGGCTGTGTGTACCGGAAGGGGAAGTGGTTACTCTGCGCAAGGCTTGTCATCAGCTTTTTTCGAATTTACCATAAGGGACACTTCTGACAACTCGACATCTGACCCCAATGATATCATCAAAGAAAATTATTGTACAAAGAACAATATTGACTATGATCTGAAATGTGCAAAATTGAGTACTATGTCCCAGAAAACATTTTCTCTGAATATATACAATACGAAATATTAGTTGCAATTATTGTCATAATTCAGTGTAATTTGAATTTATGATTTAATTGACTTTAAAATAGACGACACGAAAACATTTCGGCAATCTCTACTTCCACTAACGTGCTGTTAAAGGACGCCATAGGGGTATACTCGAGTTCGCGAGGGACGAAGGTCTTTATAAAAATAAAATGACTAAACCTGATTTTAATTTATTCACACAGCTATTATTTAAATTATTTAAAGATCTATTACTCTTGTTATTTTTAGTGAGCACAATATTTAATGTCTATCTCAATTACAATTAAAATTCCTTCTCTAGTCCACAGCATTTTAAACATATCATTCTTCAGTGCGCATAGATTGAAAAAATATGAGTGCAATTAGGTACAGATGATAGGTCTAATCACTAAAACCAATTATGACTGAAGTTTCCAGTTTGGCATACTTCATGTTAGCTGTGGTTTAGACTGGTTTGAGCTGGTTCATTGGCACGTTTCATTCGCTACAAAGAAAGAAGTATCGTAATGTTTTTCTCTTGGTTCAGAAATTAAAAGGAGAGGCAATACATACTACGTTCATGAAACGGAAGGCAGATTTAGGAGAGACTTGTTCCAAACAACACAAGCAGTGCATTGCGCTCGATTAAAGAATCAATCGAATTTAAGAAAATTTGGTGGAGAAAAAAGACTTGACAAAATGTTTGACTTTGTTGGCATCTGTTCAGAAATTTGAATAAGCTCTTGGCATGTGGATATGGTTGTTTGGCGATGTTGATACTGTATTTTATGCCCAAATATTAAAGTAAAATATCATGACATCTGTATATGACAAGGTATAAAAACAGCAAAAAAAAAAATTGAATAAACAGAAAAAAAATGTATTTTATAACAAGAACTTTTAAACACGCCTAAGTTCTTAAGATCTAGCCAGTCCTAAGCCCGGAGAAAGTGTGAAGGGGAATTCATTGACAAAACAAATGCAACCCCTTAAATTACATAAGTGT
This sequence comes from Clitarchus hookeri, assembly GCA_002778355.1. Classification (NCBI taxonomy): domain Eukaryota; kingdom Metazoa; phylum Arthropoda; class Insecta; order Phasmatodea; family Phasmatidae; genus Clitarchus; species Clitarchus hookeri. Next base: position 53,655 of record NQII01003377.1, on the reverse strand, counting down.
AATTTTTGAGCACGCACCTGGAAGTATGTACAGTGAAGTTTTGGTGTACTCCGGAAGCACTGTACGCCTCAAACACAGTGGGTATACGGCTGCACGCAAGGAACACTGTACGACTCCAGCACGCCGCCCTCGCAGAAGGTGTTATTTTCAAAGGTTGATTTCAAAAGTTCTCGATTAACTGCCAAAAGTATAAGCATATGCATTTATATAATATTTATGAGGTATAACAAGTCAACTTTGGTGGGAAAACGATTCATTTTCTTGATGCAGCTCCCTTTTCGCATCTCTATTTACGTTGTACGGCACGCGGAACTGCGTTGTTTTGTGTGGAATGCCATAGAGCCTATAAGTGTTGACTGTGTTGATATGTGATATACCGTACTATGCACATGGTATATACACTACTAAAGAGCCAAAAAAACTGGTACACCTGCCTAATATCGTGTATCCCCCCCCCTCCTGAAAACGCAGAAGTGCCGCAAGACGACGTGGTCTGGACTCGACTAATGTCTGAAAGTATGCAGGAGGCAATTCACAACATGAATCCTGCAGGACAGTCCAGAAATCCAATCTGCGCCAATTTGAGAAAGGGTTGCACGTCTGCCACGTTTACTCATTCTCGTCAGTCGTCGTTTGTCCCGTTCTTTCACGATCTTTTTCTGGCCGCAGCGATGTCGAAGCTGTGATGTTTTACCGGATGCCCAATATTCTCGGTACACTCGTGAAATAGTCGTACGCGAACATCCAAATGTTATCGCTACCTCAGAAATGCTATGTTCCATCTCTCGTGCGCCGAATGTAACACCACGTTCAAACTCACTTAAATCTTGATAACCTGCTATTGTAGCAGCAGTAATCGATCTAGCTGCCGACCGCATCGCTTTATTCTAATTGGTTCCATACCTCTGTTATTTGCATACGCACGCATATACCAGTTTTTTTTTTTTGCTCTTCAGTATATAATGGTATTCCACGCAAAATAAACCCACTAACCAGACAATGTAAATGGGTTTGTGGAAGGGTCACTAATTCTGCTGTTGGTGTTCCTGTTCCTGTTAAATCATTTGAATATGTTATTTGTGTGGGTATCTTAGCTTCAACATGTGGGTAAAAGTTTAAATTTGCATTGGCAACACTGTTCCAGGCACGGCGAGGGGCGGTGCGTGAAATGGCGAATAATTCGTCGTTATTATGTTGACGCTGCTGTCGTGACGACCGCGGGGCGCNTGCATACGCACGCATATACCAGTTTTTTTTTTTTGCTCTTCAGTATATAATGGTATTCCACGCAAAATAAACCCACGAACCAGACAATGTAAATGGGTTTGTGGAAGGTTCACTAATTCTGCTGTTGGTGTTCCTGTTCCTGTTAAATCATTTGAATATGTTATTTGTGTGGGTATCTTAGCTTCAACATGTGGGTAAAAGTTTAAATTTGCATTGGCAACACTGTTCCAGGCACGGCGAGAGGGGCGGTGCGTGAAATGGCGAATAATTCGTCGTTATTATGTTGACGCTGCTGTCGTGACGACCGCGGGGCGCNAGAGGGGCGGTGCGTGAAATGGCGAATAATTCGTCGTTATTATGTTGACGCTGCTGTCGTGACGACCGCGGGGCGCGCGATACGTCGTTGTTTGCGGAGTATGTCAGGACCATTTTAATTGCAGCACGGCAGGTCAATATGGACTGGCTGAATGCAGCTAATCAACTACGGTAAAACGTCGACAACTGGAGATTTGCAAAGTCCTAAACACCGCATGCATCAATTGCTTTGCTACTATTTCGTTTTTGGTTCGATGCTAATGAAAGGTCCGTAATGAAAAGTTGCACAAGCTCCCCGAAAAAAAAAACTGAATTTGTATTACGTATTTACATGGCGCTACCTTATGTAACGGGTGAGTTGATGTATCCAGCCAAATGTTATACATACGAGTAATTCTGCTATTAACCACAACAAAATAAATATTAGGAAATATGTAGAATATTTCATGACTCCGTCTACCATAAGGAGGAAGTTCTATTTAGAAGATACCAAACCAGTCAAACNAAATATGTAGAATATTTCATGACTCCGTCTACCATAAGGAGGAAGTTCTATTTAGAAGATACCAAACCAGTCAAACAAATGTTTGTTTTTAATTACTGGTTTTTAAACGCCAACTCTTTATGCTCAAGATGCTTATCAGGATTAGGGGAGCGGCTAACTAACAGTAACTGTAATTAAACTTACGTCATGGCACGAAATGTTTGGTCGTCAGGTAACCATTGGCGACCAAACATTTGAGGCTGGTGATTAGAAAATAATGTGAACCTTTGACAAACGGACTATACAGGGGATGGTCGCGNTGACCAAACATTTGAGGCTGGTGATTAGAAAATAATGTGAACCTTTGACAAACGGACTATACAGGGGATGGTCGCGTGGTATTGCTGAGTGAAATTCATACTGTTGCTTGGTTAGTAAAATCAGGCATGAAAACCCAGCATAATGATACATATATCATGTCATTTTCATCTGTGTAACACAAAGCACCGTATAATAATAACTTTTTTAATCCATAGCCAGAGAATGTGCCTTCCTATTCCTGTAAATTAGCGCACTCAGCAGTGGATGATGCATTTACAGAATTATAAATATTGTTTATGTTGTCGGTCCGCATCGATTCTCTTGCCCCGTCTCACTCGAGCGAAAGAAACAGTGAGCAAGAACAGTGAGGTAACAAGAGAAGCGGGTGGCGATTTACAAAGGCGAGCCGCCACTTGTGAGAGACAAGCATTTCGGGATTTGAGTGCTCCTGACCTTCAGCGGATTGAATTTTTGGGGTTATATTTCAAAGAATGTTCTAGTAATTGACGCAGCCTCTCTCGGCGAGACTCAGGGTGCGGGGAATCTTCTAGATCGGGCCAGCGAGACTACTTAAGCCGCGACTGGCTTCCGAGCCGACAGTTTAGAGTTTGGAGGATTGCGCGACATTAAGCGACATGTGTGCGAAAACAGCGAAGTGACGAGTCAGCAGAGCGACGAGTGTCGACGAGAGTGACCTGTGGGAGTGAAGTCTGCGGACTGCGAACATCGGTACAGTGGAAAGTGAGACAGATGGGCGGGACTATTGAACTGGATGCGTGAGTGGAGTTATGGCAAAATACGGATTCAATATGTGTAAATCATGAGTGTGCATTAAATGACTGTAACCAATAAAGAGACTTTGATAATGACTTTAATTATAATTGAGATAAGCATTAAATATTGCGCTCACGGAGACAGATAGTTTGATGTTGCAAATAATAGGTGTGTGAATAAACTTAAAATCAAAAGTAATTCTTTTATTTTCATTAGGATCTCCGCTCCCTACGAACTCGGATACGCCCCTCCGGCACCTAGTAAGAATATAGAAAAATGGCGACTGGCTGGTGACTTCAGACTTGAAATTCCATGCCATGACTTACGTTAAGGAAAGACAGAAAAACACCTACATGCCTTACCCGCGATTTCAACCCAGGTTCCACGCAAAGAAAGCCCGCGTTCCAACAAAATTCAACACCGGGGTTGGCTCACAGCGAAATCACAGAATAGGCAATATTACAAAAACGAAATAGCGTGGCGATCTCTTTGTTGTGGGCGCACCCATTCGCTGACTGCCTGCGCGAAATTGTGGAACGAACACTGTGTCTGATTGGTTACTGCATAGTGAGAAACGTTCCCTACTGGCAGGGGTGCCCACTACTAGGAGCCGATTGGGGAACGGCGTTCCGACATATTACTGGCCAGTGCCGCCATTTTTTTTTGTATTCTCGAGTATTTCGAGGCGGGGTAGGGGTAAGGGAGAAGAATTAAATTAATTGTCAAAACATTAGCGTTTCTCTATGCTTCAGCCACGCTGTGTGCTTCAAACGACAAAGAATCTTCAAAAATAGCTGGAAACTTCTAGAAAATTCAGTTATATGAGTTAACAAAGTGTGACTTCAACGCACTGGCGAAAATACCGTAGGTCATTCTATCAGTGTTACGGCAGAGTGGCTGAAGTTCTTCGTAATGATACTTGCTTAGTTGAATTCACCTCATATTACGTATACGAAACAAGAGAGACTATATATCACTGAAAAAAGTATAATGTTCTTGCAACAAAAATAAATACTATTGAGGCATTCTTTAAACGTTTATGTTGTAGCAAAATTAATAATGTTGTNATGTTCTTGCAACAAAAATAAATACTATTGAGGCATTCTTTAAACGTTTATGTTGTAGCAAAATTAATAATGTTGTCACTAAGTTAATAATGTTAACCATTTACAACGTCATATATAGCTATAAAAAAATATACTGGTGAAGTGTTAATGTTAATAAAGACAAGTTATGTTGCCGCAAACAAATGTTGTATTACTTTATAAATAACAGGAAGACCAAATATTTCGTGTTATTGCGACATTAAACTAATGTCCAACCAACACAAATTTGCACTGACTGTGCGTTGTAAAATGACAGATAGTAGTGAAGAGCGATAACCTCGTAAAATTAAACCACTGTATTAACATTTTAAAGTATAGTATGAAAACTAAATGTAGCTTAGACCAGTTTTCAAGCCTTGCAAAGCAGTTTACGTGTGCGAATTATGCATATATTTATAACGCATAAGGTATTTCCACGTAACGAATGAGAACTGTAGTTTGTCGTAGTGTTCTGCTGAATACCCACAATATGAAACAGTCAGACATGTTAAGCTAGAGCAGATGGTAGGGCGTCAGGTTCCGTGAAGTGGAGAACGTCAAAAACTTATGGCGTGGGTTCAATTCTCCTCACAGTTGTTATTTTTTTTCGTTGGTAATATTTATTTTTGTGACAGAATAATTTTACTTAATTTAGTTTACATCGGAATGTACTTTTAAAGCAAATAAAATATTTAACACTAATGTTAACATCAATTCAACATAAAATTTGTTTTGCCGCAACATAAACACGACCTTAAAGTCGACAGAACAGTAAGGAGGTAAAGTTTTTACAAAAAATATACTTGATGCTACGTTAACATTATTAGCCTAACAGTAAATTACATTAATAGTAGCATTAAATATTGACGGTTCACAGATAACAAAAAATTACTGTTGTAGTAGTAACATAATACTGTTTTCACGACATTAGACTTTTTTCTGTGAGCGTGTTTTCATGCGGCCAGTACATATGTTCAGCGTAGAATGTAGTAAAAAAAAAAATTGGAAATCGTAACAACAAACACAATTAAAAAAAAACATTCCACGCAAGCTTTTGGTATATTTCTTTGCTCACGCATATATTTTCTTCTTCCACCACACATTTCTGTGGCATCAGAAATGGGGTTGTTGGGCTGTTTAGTCTTACATAGTTTAGCGTAATGTCATACATCAACCTACGAAACATTTAACGTGCATTGTGTTAAGCTTAAATGCATTTAGTCTCAATTTTTGACTTACTATATTTCAGGTAAAACGATGGGTACCCTCAAAAAAAATAATTTCACGGTAATTTGCCACAGTTATAAAATTATAGATTACAAAGACTACATAAGACGTAATTTTTAGAATTACATTTTCCTTTTCTTTCCCCCGCATTTTCTTTCTAAATGCACCAAATGTGATAACACAGCAGGAACCCTAGCATATAGAATAATGATATCACTTTGAATTCGCTTAAGTGCCGCTTCTTAACCATTTGAGACCCTATTTAATCTATAACTTCACGTGTTGCAAATAAGAAACATTTATGATGCGTACTGTACTATAAAGCGACACAACACTTGTTTCGTTATGACAACCAATGAGCTGTACGCTTTGTGTTCGCCTATAGAAATAAGAATCATCCGTAATCTAGAACAGCAGCACGATTTACGAACCAGTTACCCACACAAAAAAGTCATTGAGCACTAAGCCTTACAATGTAGAGCTCTGGCCAAAAATAACCATCCTGTGCGTTAAGTAAACAAATGTGAACATTACCCAAGATAATTTTTTTTTTGCTTGTGCTGTACATGGCGAGACCCAATGTCCAATGATCTTCCCTTTGGGTATAGACTGTTCACAGTAAACTGAACACGTTTGAAAGCCCTGCTTTAGAGCTACTTGTGTGCACATTATGTATTCTTAAGCCACATGTAAAATTAAGACTGACATGGGCCTGATCAATTAATTCATACATCGGTAAAGAAAAACTTTGAAATTATGAGAAAAATATATATTTCACAAATTTGCTTATTATTACAGTTACATGCATTAAAAAAAGTAAGCATAATTAATAATTTCAGTATTAACAAATGTTTGCCATGCACTTTTAATTAAATGTTAAAGCATAGAANTTTAGAGCTACTTGTGTGCACATTATGTATTCTTAAGCCACATGTAAAATTAAGACTGACATGGGCCTGATCAATTTATTCATACATCGGTCAAGCAAAACTTTGAAATTATGAGAAAAATACATATTTCACAAATTTGCTTATTATTACAGTTACATGCATTAAAACAAGTAAGCATAATTAATAATTTCAGTATTAACAAATGTTTGCCATGCACTTTTAATTAAATGTTAAAGCATAGAANTTTTTGAAAGGCTGATTTCAAAAGTGTTCAATTAATCGTGAACAGATTATAACCGATTCATAAACACTGATACTGGTCTAGGTTACTATCGATTAATATTACTACAGCCGAACAACAAGGCTGCTGCTCATTGGTTGTGACATGAAACAAGTGTTGTGTGGACTTAAGTAGAGCGCCTTCAACTGTAAATTAAAGTGGGCCTGAAAAAGTTAATAATTTAAGTAGTCTACATTCCGCAGCTGTGCTGTGGAAATCCGTCAGTCTGAAGGAGCAAGCAGACACCGTTCTTTTTTCGTCCCTGCCCCGTGACCAGGATTACCGTTATTAATCTCTAAAATGAGGTCGCAGTGGAGTTTCAAGAGCTTGGAACTCGTCGCCTCTGCACATCACTTGGCGGTATGAAAAAAGAAAGTAATATGCGCCACATTTAATCAACCCAACATGTCGAGGGGATGAGCTGCGCGTCCGCCAGGTTCACAGAAAATAAGAAGTGCGAGAGAGTTCTGAAGGAGGAGATTACGTAGGGGGTGATGGGGTACAGACGCAGAAGTAGCGCCGCGAGATCAGAGAACTGCAGACGTCCTCGATGATGTTGAGTCGCCAGGAAGGCACACAGCTTCTGGTTCGAACACCGGGTAGGCGGTGGGCGCAGAAGACTTGAGAATACAGAGGTGAAACGGCCGTTTTTACCGCACACACCAGTAAAAATGGCGGCACCGGCCAAGAACATTTCGGAATGCAGTTCGCCAACCAGCGCCTGGTTAAATGGTTTGCCAGCCAGAGTCCCAGCCAATAGGGAAGTTGTCGCAGCGAGCGGTGTCCAGTAAGGTGCAAGGCCGCTTCTAGGGCCTCGCGCAGCACATCAGCGAGTGTTTACGCCCAAGTCGAAGAAACTGCAACGCCATTTCGCCACTGTATACGTGCCTATTCTGTGCCATGGACATATGTATCTTTTTATACTTAACCGTAGATACTTCTGGACTAAACTCGTCACCAGGTTAGCATTTCAACGTATGAAGCGGAGACGTCACGAAAAAATGACCAGATCAAATTTGTAAAACAAAATTATACATTACACAGACACGAACTCAGACGCAAGCATTTAATTAAGCGCTTTTGCTGGTCATGTTGTGTACTTCCGTCGTATGTCAAATAAAAATTGTTATTGAATCCATGGCTGGTATCCACGCGTCGTTCAAGTATAAAACCTTCTAAAATCATTGTGACGTGAATATGTCGTTAACATGGCCATACTTACGCTTAAAATATATAAAACAAAAAAAAACTTAAAAAAAAAAGCAGTAAATTCAGTATCTACAAATTTAACCCGCTCAGTTCAGAATCCATCATTTACCAGCTCAAATGTTGCAACCGTAAAATATTTTTTGTTGACCAGTGTTATTAAACTCACTAGCAATACATTTTTTCTATCGAAACTATACAAGAACATAAGTGTTTTCCCCCCTCAGCCACATTTTATTACTCACATTTTTCTTCCTCGTACTGGTCTGTCTTTGTATAAAGCCGGTCGCGAGGCGTTCAACGAAGAGTCACGATGTCGCACCGAAATACAGAATATGTCGCCTCATGAAGATAGTTGATGCGGTAACCGTCCTCGCTTAGACACCGGGGGAAAAGTAACAGATTAGGGACGCTCTGTGTTTCTTGGCGACCCTGGGACCGCTACTACCGAACGATAGAACTGCGGAATGTCGTCCCGAAAAGCTGTTGATAATTGTACGTCCGCACGCAACTGCCCGTTTCTCAACAACTGATGTAATCAGCTGGGACACGACACGGGCGAGGCTATTGCTACAGGGAACTTCACAATTTCGTAAATTAACGTATACTTCCAACTTTTCTGAAGCCCTCCGTAAGTCCAACTTCCAGGATATTCCTCCGCGCCACGAAAAAAAATCTTAACCGGCTCTAGAAAATTACATTAAAGGGACAGCGCACCGCATTCGTTCCCACCCCGTACAATAATACGTTGTATAAGAACTATTTCTTGCACTATATTACCAGCACACCTTTTTTATACCTGTTTTTATTCATATTAATTATAAATGAAATATTTTCATTTACACATACGTATAATATAAGCAAAAGTTTGGTTTAACAAAAAAAAAAAATTTACTTTTATGTAAACACAAATATAAGATGCTTGTATTAAGTGATATATTTGGGAAACAATCAAGAGCGTCATAACACGGGGCAATTTTTCAAAAGTTCTATTCAAAAAGTGCAAAGAAACCGTGAATAGACTATACACAGAACACCCGCTTGTACCGCGAACCCCAGCCGCACACGCCAGCAAATTTGNAAAGAAACCGTGAATAGACTATACACAGAACACCCGCTTGTACCGCGAACCCCAGCCGCACACGCCAGCAAATTTGACGTCATTGGCCAGCAAAATGTTGTGACGCCGTTTGCCAACCAGCGTCTGGTAAGCTACTGGCCAGCCGGCAGCCCAGCCAATAGGGATCCTTCTGCAGCATGCAGCAGCCAGTCAGACAAAATACCCGTTCCCAGAGACTCGCGCAGCCAATTAGAGAATGGGTACGCCCTCGTCAAAAGAACTGCCGCCACATTCCTTCTTTGTATACTCATCTACTCTATGCTATTGATTTGCAGGGCCTTTGATCCACCAATCGCCGTATATTTAAGCTTTTTGCTGTGCCTTTGTATCTGATGTAATTTTTTTTATATAAATAGAATGATTTTGTTTTATTGGTTTTTGAATCAAGCTTGATCATACAATATTTAAGTTTCCTAGAAACTTAACTTCTGCGATCGTTAGGGTATGTGTATTTTCCTTGCCTGATAATTTCTGTAACCAACTGAACGCTATGTAATAATATGTTGTAGGTATGCGATACCAATAACTGTCGTACCATTTTAAACATTAAAAAACAATGCATTCTACAATTATAAAACTGTAACTCTTCAAATGTGCTATTCGACTGCAGAATTTTAATGTAATTCTGAATTGGAGTAATTCTCTTAATTAAACAAGAACATAAATTCTTCTCAAGACGTAACATTATATTCTCAGCCGAATTAATACATACCATCAGAATAAAACTAACTGTTGTAAGATAGAATGGTCGCGTGGTAAGATAGTTTTAGGGAGTTTGTTTGAGTCTTGTTATCACTTCTGTGGTTCCTTATAAATAAATTAGGAAGGTTATTTCACTACTATTTTATTTATTCATAACAGCTGTTGAGAATATAATGGAAAATAATATTATTTCCAGTGCTTTACTATGTTAATTGATATATAAACTTGTAATTGTAAAATTACAAATATATAGGGATTGAATTTTTTTTACAAATAAACGGTTAGAAATCCTACAAAAGTTTTTTGGCAGAAGTGTGTTTAAAAAATATTTTCTTAAGAGCACGAAAAAAAAAAATACACAATGGAGTGCAGTGGGTCTCATTTCATTTAAGGAAAAAATGCTTGGTTTGAAATGAAACGCAATAGTAAAATAAGATTCGATAAAAAAATATATTATTTTTAAACGGCCGCGTTGGTTTTGTCTTGCTGAGCCCCATGCAAAGTAAATAATTTCTTGATTACGCATATTTACGAATGAGCGAGTAGAAATCTTGTACCTGACATGTTGTATAAGTAAAATGTAAAGTATGGCCTACTAACAAAATAAGTATATCTGAGCTGAAGAAAACACTTCGTAGAGTCAAAAAAGCTGTCTGAACACAAGATATTATTAGAGAAACAATTCTACACAAAATAAATAGTTTGGTTGGCCCCCAAAATAAACTTTCTCCCATGGTGCTTTCATGTAATTAACATCGCTTCGTACTCCAGGCGGTCAACTTGGGACGCGTGTCCTTTCTCGGACAATTCAGTGTCCTTCCCCGGCGAAATTAGAACTCCATTTGGAGAACGCAACATCCGGCGAGAGACGCAGTTTCATGAGTTGTTAACTAGAAGGGTTAACTAGAAGAGAAATCCGTGTGTCGTGGATGGTATAGAAGGTGGGAGGGGGAGGGGGAGGTTTGCCACTTCCAAGATTACATCAGCCTGGATGCCTTCCTTCAATCTGCACGTGTAATTCGCGTGGCGAATTAAATCTTCGTAGGCGGACGTTTTGAGGATTCACGGCGCTCTAACTTCGCTTACACGATTCCACTTCCGAGTTCCGCCATAAGTCGCTGCACAGTGCACAAGTGTACATACTTTTGCCATATTTCAAAATCGCATATGGGAAATTATCTGCCTGCTTAATATAAGGGCCTAAATTTCAATCAGTAGCGTACTATTAGCCATCTTTTTTTGGTGAACTACGTCATTGCGAAGACTTCTGTGATGTAATCTACAACAGTTTTGAAGACGAACAATACTTGGTTCGTTTGAAAAATCCTATACATCCCTGTGGTCACTATTTCTCACCTCTTTTTCTGCTTCCTAAATAAATTCTCCCATATTTTCTCAACTCCGCTAAAAAAATATATCTCGGCATTAGGTGGCAGCCTTCGACAACGAGAAAAGAATATTTAAAAATGGAGTTGCCCAGTATTCTGAGTATAAAAAAAAATCTTAACGTAGTTTCTTATTACTGATAGATGACGTGATTTCGTTTCGGATTTATAATAAGAAAACCGACATATTTTTATTCGATGTCTTTATATAATCACCATGTGCCTTTTTTCGAAGAAGACCTTTAAAAGCTATGATACCCCCACGTTGCTCATAATGGAATAGGGAATTCGCATATCACAGTGAATATGCGAAACCTACATTTAACGGGGGCTGCGGTGGAGTAGCTGTTTAGACTACTCGCCTCCCACCCAGGCGAACCGGGCTCGATTCCCGGCGGGGTCGCTCCCGTATTATCGCATGTGGGAATCGTGCTGGACGATGACGTTGGTCGGCAGGTTTTCTCAGGGATATCCTGTTGCCCCCGCCCTTGAATTCCGTCGCTTCTCCATACTTGCCTCGTTTCACCCCCATCGACAGTCAAGACCTCAACGTTAAGAGCTTATTATTTCAAATTATTATTATTATTTCATAATATGCCCGCGGACATCAGTGATAGAACTCAAGCGATTTCACACTTACAAAAAAAAGGTAAGAGGAAATGTCGCACCTCAATCTTTGCATCAAAGTTGATGGAAAAAGTATGGGGGGGGNCAACACAGAAGGCCGACAGTTTTTACTGTAACGAAATAACGTCGAACCGGGAATAACGGACGTAATTTCCACTCCCGCCGCTCCGACCAATAAAACGCGCAATATTCAGCGCGAAACAAAGCCAGGTTCACATTCCGCATGCTTGAGCGGACGCAGCAATCACGATGGAAATGGCCAACCAACCAGACGAAATTTCTTCCTAGATTTTTATTGTCCAAGCTTGCCCCCACACAGTTTTGCCACAGTAGGCCTGGATATTACGGAGTAAATAACCGCTACTAGACTAGTTATTTTCATGTAAATACGTTTTCTTTAAAATTCGAAGCTACCACCTGCGATACAGTCTAAAGAATTTCGCCATGCCCTGATAATTTGTGTCTCAAAGGTGTGTAAAAATCTGAAACTTCTTTTTTTCAGTTTATTGAAGGCAATTATTTTTTCGCAGTTATGCTACAGTATGAATGACGGTGAATGTGTGATGATTGCTGTAAGACTAAATGTTTCTCACTGCAAAGTACAAAACTTATCTTAACACATTCAGAATGATGCCCGTATGCAATACGGACAGTAAATGATTTATGCTCCCTGTATTTACATATATTATACAAATGTATAATCAATTTTATTTTGAAGTATGGCTAGCAAGGAGTATAAATTGTATAAAATAAGATAANAGTTTATTGAAGGCAATTATTTTTTCGCAGTTATGCTACAGTATGAATGACGGTGAATGTGTGATGATTGCTGTAATACTAAATTTTTCTCACTGCAAAGTACAAAACTTATCTTAACACATTCAGAATGATGCCCGTATGCAATACGGACAGTAAATGATTTGTGCTCCCTCTATTTACATGTATTATACAAATGTATAATCAATTTTATTTTGAAGTATGGCTAGCAAGGAGTATAAATTGTATAAAATAAGATAATGAGCTTGATGAACTAACAAACACTATTTATTTGATCCGCTGTTTTTATGGGTAGACGTGAATGTGACCATGCCCTTGAACACAGCGGACCATTACCAACCATTCATCGGTACATCTGATGAGGTTTCTGCGGATAAGAGAACAAAGGACATGGTGAAACAATAAGCAACGACCAATGAAATGTTCAGCTCTTCGCATACTCACACAGACATTTCGCATCTAGCTTGTTTACAAGCGATGATTTCGCTACGTTATTTCGCCTAGTGTTGAAAAGGTTAAGCTTGTTTCACAATAGTATGACGCGATGCGACGCAGCGTGACGAGTTGTAGCCAATCAGAGTAGAGCAGCCCGCTGTCGCAGACATAAGCCAACAAGTGCGTTGCACGTAACTCTGGCATTACTTTTGTCGGCGTAGACAAATGAGAATAAAAAGCATCAAACATTTATTTTTGTACAAAAAAAGGAAAAAACAATGACACAGCAGGTTGCTGACACGCTCTATTTTCCACCATAAATATTGTAAAATAAATTAATACTTTTTAAATTGAATTTATGCCATAAGTAATCTGAGAAAAACACTTGTTACAATTATTTGCCACTACAACGAAAGTAAACTTCAGTCAGCTGAACTGTTTGTTACCGAGATTCTATTCATAAAATGTTGACGTTTATAATATCTATCGTACGAGTTGGTCGCGTTTTTAGGTTTATAATGCTTTTTCCCCCTATTTATGGTCTAAAATCGAAATTGGCTCGACGGTAGTAACGCATTTACTAATAGATGGCAGCACGGTCTGAGATGGCGTACGTCGCCGATGAACTGTCGCTTGATTGTGAGACCGCAGTCTTTTGTCGCCGTTAGTCGGCGTCGGGCGTGTCGCGTCGTTCTACTGTGAAACCAACTTCACGTTGTGTATAACAATATATAAGATATTCAAAAGAAATCTAAAAAAAAAAAAATTGGTAGCAAACATGAGCTTGTTTTGGTGTTACCGATGGCTCACAGTAATACTTCTTACACTCTAAATATGAATCAGTGGTTTCAATCAGCAGAATTATTTTACTGGATCTTCAGTTAGTGAGCTGTCATCTACCGGCGAATCAGTGCAATGCACTGAGTTTTTACTGTCAAGCCAGTGTAATCCTGTAAGGATCAGTATAAACCATTTTTTAATCGGTGTTTAATGACTCAAATTATCAGCACAAGTTTACCGTTTAAAGTGGAGAAGTTTTAACAGGTCCGCATTCCAATTTGCTGATTGGGAGCAGTTTCAACTGTCTCGATTTTAGAGTTTCAATAGACCAAAAGTTTGCAATGTAAATGCTTTTCGTTGCTGTGATGGAAGCTATTTTAACACTGCACACCGTACTCCTAAATATATTCACAGCTATTTTATTGTATTTCCTTTTTACTAAAGCTCAGGAATGTTTGTGTTAAGGTAATGCTAAAAAAACTTTTTAAATTGATTGCAATTACTCAGTCTGTTACGGTTACTCGGTCTGTAATTTAGTATCCCTGAAAACTTAACGAAGCACCAACTATGTCTTCTTTTTTTTCGAGAAAAGTATGAGTAGTGACAAAACCTTTATAAATTCACAAAAATACATTAAGTTTGAACTTTTACACCATAAAGAATGCCAGTGTTTACATCCTATTTCATTACGAAATATATTATTTTAATCTATAGCCAAGGTTTTCTGCTGTGTATCGTACTGTGACTATTGTTAACTTCTCAAAGTAACAATCGATACCAACTATGCTATAACCTGCTACATACCTACGACTTTTCTCGCAAGCGTGCCTTCAAATAATACTTTTATTTCAACCCTCTCGCCAATTTCGGTTCTATGACGTCTTTTCCGAAGGCTTAGTTTCCCGGAACATCCCGATAACTAGCTAAGAACTAGATGCGTTTCTTCTTATTGTGCAAAAATATAATTATAGAGCCAAGAGACTGCAGAAAAGTCACGCCAACCAAAATTTGTATTGTGAAAATTTTATAATGCCACTCAGAAAAAAAAGGCCTACTGTCAAAAGTTGCGATTCTGTATCTGAGTTGTCTTTGAGAACTCTTGCAACGGAGTAAGTGAGTGAATGTATTCAATCAACTGCAGAGCTTTGCTGTACGTCGCATAATATTATATTAACAGAAAGAAACACGCACATAATTAAAATAATGAAATGAAAACCGACTGAGATCTTCATTCTGTCTGTAGTGACTCTCTCTGTGTGCATCACTGAAGACGGAAACATATTTCAATTCCCGAAACGTCGCAACTGTTAACTGTTGTCGAAGAAGGAAGTTTGTTGTGTTCGTTAGAATTGTCATCGTAGATGTTGCTCAAAGTTACTTGCGTATATTTGTATATTCCATCCTCCTCGCTTTCGTTTGCTTGATTTCACGATCTGGTGGTTTTGTTCAGATTCCCCTGTGAAAACTGACCTAATTGCTTCTACGGAACCATCTGTTATTTACACACTTTTTGACCACAGCTAACTTTGGTTTGTTTGTATTTATTTTTGTGTCCTTTTTCTGGTACAATTCCAATTTTCTGCAAATGCAGTAAATCTCTGCGAAAGCGTACTTACGTCTTAAATAACAACTCACCCACCCCCTATATTTGTGGGATAAAACCAATTAAACCGCGCGGTAACCGCGCATATTAAAGAGACAATTTTTCTGCGCAAGCAATTAAATTCTAATTAGTTTTGAAGTAAACAACATGATTTAGAATCGCTTTATTTCCCCTGCCCGCACGTAAGAGACAAAGCCGATTCTGTTTTCTGGCCCATCCCAATTCTTGCAATCAGCGTAGGTGATTTCACACTGTGGGAAAACCCCACCAATTAAAATAAAATGCATGTTCGTCAAATCATAACCATCTCAAAATGTATCGAATAAAACCACAATTAGGACTAATTTATTTTTACGAAAATATATATTTCCGCGCATTCTAAACTTCAATGTTTTACGTACACAATTTGTAGAATATTTCTTGTGAAATGTTTGTGATTATTATCGCCAGCACAATATTTTATTATTTTGTTACTTACATCCACTCAACGATTTGAGGCAAGTCGAGCGTAATTTAAATACGTTGGAGTTGACGGGGATTTAGGATATGAAAAAAAACGGACGTATTTTTATTTTAAGGACCACCAAAAATTGACTCAAAATGATAATGTCTCAACTCTAGAAACAGTGAGGAAATCATCATCGTGAAGAAAACTTGTTTTTAAAATGGAGATAAATAGTGACTTAAAAATTATTCAATTGGACATTCTAGAGCGTCTGTACCACGCCCAGAACACCTTATTGGCCACGGGAGTAAAAGTGAGATGATGTTTTCTCATTTATCTCGGCCAATCGATTAATATATTAATGTACATCTGCGACTTCCGGGAAGACACAAAATATGCATAGTAATTGAAATTACCCTGTCATAAAATTAGATCTGGGCTCAAGTGTAGTGAAATACAAACTGTGAAATATTCTCACGAAAATCCGTGTCCAAATACATTATATTTTGACAGCATCAGGCATGCAAAACTTGACTTCGCACTTGGGTGTTCTTTAATCACCAATCATCATGTTTTCCTCTCTTTCTATTCAAGTTTCTCTTTTTTTTTCCCCTCCTGTGACAGAGGTGAGGATTTTCGAACGCCTTTTTTGCTACTTCGCAAAGTTCCTTTCCTTTTAGATCTCATTATTTTTAGGAACAGGCACAATCGGTGACGCAGCGATAAGATTGAATTTTACGGGCCAAATGTATTTTGTTACTCCAAGACTTTGTGAATGCAGTGTCCAGAATTCTACCGTAAAAACAATATCTTCTTTCGTGAGCTTATAACGCCCTACATACAGTAAAATTTATAAAGTACTTCTTCAAAAAAAAAAAATTCAAAACTAGATGACAACACCAAAAGTAAAATTTTGTTATTTTATAATAAACATATGACGTTTTAGAAATGTACATTTTGGATTACGGTAGTACTAAACAATAAACTCAATAGGTCATAAAAATATCGTTGGTAATTTAAAAATCAGGTAACACAGTCACTAAAAAAATTATGAAATGGTTGTTAACTTGGTACTGATAGAGTTTTTTATTTATGAAGCATTACTTTGTTATATTTTGTTGTGGTGAATATTAAATTAATTTCCATAAACCACAAAAATCGATGTCAATGGTTACAAAGATGAATATCTCTCTGTACTCTCTAACAAACAGTTTAGTTATCACTACAAAATTTCGAAAAAATGAAATCCAACAAAATACTTCGTATTTAACCAATTTTTTTTAGTGACATAGAAAACATTGCGACGGGTTGGGAGACATGCAAGAAGAGGTTCGTAGTTGTTCTTATAGAGTCTTTCGTGACATATAAAACTGGATACTGAGATTCCAGCTAATTAATTACTTTCAGTTGATGCGTTCTTTCTTTTTAAGAGCGAACTTCATATAAAAAAAAATTTGCAGTTTAGCTTATGTTGTGTAGTCTGTGCAAAACAATGCTGTTATTTTTTTCAGACTACTTTTCATAGGTAGGTTATGACAGGTATTAAGTAACTAAGGGCAGAATATCAACTGTTGTGAAAATTTGAGTTTATTGATTTGGAGATTCACTGAACTCCAGGATGATATTAAACGTCTGCAGAAGCAGTGTATATTTTCTCAGTTGCAGTTTCGTAACTGCAAAACATATTCGTTTTCAAAATGTTTGCATCTGCACAGCAGTTACTACTGAAAACCACAATTTACGACAGAAAATGTTTAATATCGCTAAACCATTAAGTTTGTTACAAAGTAGTATTTCTTTACTGTAAACAAAAACAGCTCAAAGAATGTTTATTTCTTTGCTATAAAAAATAATATTGCAATAAAACAAAATTGTATACAGAAAACATTTATTAACAGCAAACCTATGTTTCTGTAACCTTCTCGTTGAATTAATGCAACATTGTGATACTGTAAACCAAACAGCCTCATATAAATGGTATTTACTGTCTTACAGATACTTTGCAAGAATTTTTTTTAGAGCCTGTTTTTGCCAGGAAACAGTAGAGCGCATGCCAGCCTTCAATACTCCGCCTGAACACCTGCAACCCTTCTATGGTTGTTGGTATCTCTAGGGAGAAGACTTTACTTTACTTTCATGATCATGTTACGCGGATAGCATACACCTATAGAAGCGTAACAATTTAAAGCGTCCAATCTCGCAAATGGATCTGAGCTAAGTCTCCGTAGTAATGGCTCCTTACGGTAGCAGCAGCGGCCAATAAACCAATAATGCCTACTCGAGTGTATACAGGTCTGTGGAGTCGATCCTGCTGCAGCATAATGCCGCGAATTTTGCAGGTATCCACAGTTCACGATTCTCGTCCGACGTTTGTTAGTGGACTGTTGCAAGGTATTGTGATGTTTGTACTATCAGTGTAAGTAGGAAAGAACTAATAACCTCCGTGGAGCAGGGATATGAACGTATTTCGATAGCTAACGACAAGCTGCAATGCAACCACTGTTAACGTAATGTGGTGTAAAGTCAACCGCATAAACGCACGTTTTAGTATGGAACATAAATAATAGCATACAGAAATAAACAATCCATCACGTAATTGATCTAAAATTTTGCTACTTTTGTAATCACTTTCATTTTCTTGCGGCAGCATCGTCGTTTCGCCAGTCAATTAACTCAGGCCAGCCATCGCCCACTATTTTTATAAGAGAGATAAGAGTACTTAACCTTGCATTTTTATATTTTAATTGAATTGTTGGGGTATGCCAAAAGTATCCATACATATGAAATATACTTCTTTACAGAATGTTCTCAATATGTTGGCCAATAAATTGCAGACACAGATAAACGCGTTCGCGCCAGTTTTGCCGAACATCTGGCAAGATGTCATGCGTCACCCAGGAGGATTATCTCGATGCGGTCTTAACGTGACAACGGCATTTTTAACCTGTAACAAAAGCCTGACACCTTGCGAGATGTCCGGCAAAACTGGCGTGAACGGTTTATCTGTGTCTGCAATTTAAAGGCCAACATATTGAGAACATTCTGTAAAGTTGTATCCCTATTTATGGAGAGTTTTGGGACAACCTTGCTTGAGCTTCATATGAGATCGCCAGAACAAAAAAAAAAAAAAAGCACGTATGTGACTCATGTCAGCTGCGCAGTAAACCAATCCCCGTGTCCCAACATCCAAATGCTATTCTTCCTACACTGTTGTAAAATCCACGTGGTTTAGACTGAGACTAGTGCGCTGTTTATTTCAAATAAGTGTTTTGGTACGTTAGTACACTATATTTGACTTGCCTTGTATCGCAAATACTACTTGCATAATAAAGTCACGAGAAATGTTTCATAAAAAAAGTGCTTGTTTGAGGTAAAACCAACTGTAAAAAAAAAAAAGCAAGTCATTGCAAGAAGCACGTGAATCTGACAGAAATTTGACACTGAGCCAATGTTGGGGACATTCACAGAAAATTAAAATCAGTCTGTCTCATCTTTGGTCTAAATAAGAGAGCTGAACGCCGTCCTATTTCACTCTCCCCCACCCTCACACGCAATATGCGCTCGTATGTTCAACTAGGATATAGGCTGTTCACGGTAAAGTTAGCACTTTTGAGGTCCTACTTTCTTTTTTATTTTACCCATTTGTTATATTTTAATAGTCTTTTGAAATAAATATTGCATTGTGGGTAATAAACACAGTGTGTATATTTCACCTCACTCGGAAATTAACGTCTAAGGCGTAAATAAAAAATACTTATTGACTATTACTCCAAATGAGAGGGCTTTCAAAAGTGCTGACTTTACCGTGAATAGCATATAACAGATAGTTATACGGAGTTCGCGTTAAAATGGGCACAATTGAATGCTCTGCTTAGGATATAATTATCTACTCATTTTGTATGCTCCCGCCATATGCGAAACTAACGGACAATCTCACTTTATTTACGCGACAATCATTTAATTTTTTTGGTAGGGGTGCTTATTACTGATATGCCATTATTTCGCATAAATGCTTAAAATAAAATTTCATGAAATAAATTCAGTGTCTATTAATTTTTAACATCGCAATTTTTAATACGACATCAAGACACGGCACTAATTTTACTTATTCGTTGGCAACTTAATAATAACCCGCCTACTTGGCACTGGAACTGCATTGCATCATGTTTGAAATACGGATTTTTTTTTTACAGAAACTTTTAAATGTGTCCTCGCTACGCAAACCTTAGAAAATTAAACGTACCCCAAACGAGAACGGAATGGTACTTTATAAAGATATCGCGCGTGATATAAATATTATTTTGGAGCACTTTCACATTGTTAAAAACGACTTTTCAGACTGCGGACACAAGAAACACTACGGCAGGAGCCTGTACTGAACCTTGCCATGGACATTCGAACAATAAAAGACAGGATCACCGTTCAGAGTGCCACAGGTACACTTCAGCACGCCCTGCACGCCAGTTAAAAGCCTGGCACTTGCTGCACGTGGCAATATCGTCCTAGCCATCCCTCGCTTATAGGCTTCAAACGCGGAATAAAGTTCTAAGTATGCAAGCCCTTGATCACGAGTGTTTCAGTTGGTGCTTACGCTACAATATACGCAGCTACGGGCTGTGAAATATTAAAAAGGTTGATCTTAAGGTGACCGCCTGGGTACGCCGTCGAACGGTGTACAGAGCTCCAGCAGAAAACGTTTTATTAAAAAACCGTCTAACGTGTCTGCGTGAGGTCTGCTTACGAATAGAATTTAAGAAACGGTACGCGCCTGTATACGTTTCTCAGTTCCTCCATTTCTCTCTAAAGCATGTTTTTGTGATAGTGAAAATGGCTCGAACGGGTGTTTTTGCGGTAATTTTTTGGGATAAACATTCCGGTACATAACATATAAAAGGAATAGAGACGCGCATCAAACCTTTATTTTCATTATTGCGTCATAAAACGGTGAGGTCTCCGCTGAAAGTCTCAGAGACGCGTTATCGACGGCAATACTGCACGCCAGTTCAGTGCTTTGCGCGTAGAGGCGACGAGAGAGTTGATGTGCCTGTCTCGGTCGTCCCTAGCGCTCCTTCACTTCTAGGCCTCAAACCTGCAAAATTCCTTCAACCAGTCGGCCGCCTTAAAAATTCTGAGTTAACCGGAAACATATACTTCGGACGACACCACGAGCACACAGCGATCACAACGCTACCTTGTATCAGGCCAGCAAACTAGCTTAAGAAACGCTGAGGAATTCTCCTATGGCTTCGTTCCTTCTATACTACTATTTACTTTCTGCGATTTTAGTGTCACGTGTGTAAGGCTGCTCAAGATCCAAAAAATTTATTTTGTAGATTTTGACGATATTTTATTGTTTTGTAACATGGCATAGACTATAACTTGATGAAAATAAATGTATGTTATGAAGGACGATACTGTGTTTGTAAAGCAAGTTACAACTGCAGAAGAGAGCTTCGTTCTTCTCAGTTTTATGTACAGATTCGCTCTTCAGGGAATGACTGCACACAATGGGTCTGGTATTCTGGAAGTTTGTTCCTGCAGACATCCTCATAATATTACAGTGACTGGTGTTAATTTTCTGAGTCAGATTGATTCAAGAGACATTACATGTTGGAAGACTTTTTCAATTAATGAACTTAAGGGTTCTACCTGCCTGGCGCTTGACCAGTGTCGCAGAGTGTTTGAAATCCTGTTTTATGACGAAACTATGAAACGTGCCGCAGTATATTTACCTACCAGAAGACATCATACCCCAGACGAGGTCGGAATGGTACTTAACAATTACCGCGCATGCTGTAAATATTATCTTGGAGCCCTTTAATATAGTTAAAAGCGGCTTTTTCAGACTGCCGTATCTTGAAACATACTTGCCGGATACGAGCCAAACTACGATTGGAGCCTGTATTGAACTTTACCACCGATATTTCATCAATAAAACGATAGGGTCACCGCTGAAAGTCCTATAGGTGCACGCAGCACTATGAGAACACTGCAAGCCAGTTAGAGCCATGCCCGTAGCGGCGATTGCGCTCTTGTAGTGCATGCCAGTGTAACCCTTATAGCTCCCACGCTTCTCGGCCGAAAAAAGGAAAAAATTGATGCAGGCAGTTGGAACCCTTTAATACGAGAATATTAAGTTAAAATCTTTATTTGTACAAATTTCTCAAAGTTATTTTAACACAAAGTGTTGGTTTCAGTTTTAAAGTGTTTATTAATGTCACAGGAGTGTCACGTTAACAATTTCACCTGGTTCACCTCAGTGAGGGTTTAACTACTAGCTATTTTGACTTTAAATTTTGAATCAAAAGTTGAAATTAAAATAAAAACGAAACTGCATAAATATTTGTAAAGAAATTTTCTAACAACATTTTCAGTAAAAAAAAAAAAACATTTTGAGCTGTAGCCGAACATATCAATTTTATTTAGTTTTGAGATTTGTGTATATACATATATGTATGTATATATATAATACACATATATATACATATATATGTATGTATATATATAATACATACATATATATATGTATATACACAAATCTCAAAACTAAATAAAATTGATATGTTCGGCTACAGCTCAAAATGTTTTTTTTTNTATATATATATATATATATATATATATATACATTTCAAATTGCTGTAACTTGTTTCATTAACCTTTTTCTAAATAAAAAAATTCCTTAGCTGTTATGCTATTTTTCGGTCCATTATTCCATACATCTACGAAACAAATTTTACGTTCTATAAATCATAGGAAATATTTCTAACTCTTGAACGCCCGTAACCTAATCTACGAAATAACGAGTAGAAGTAAAGTAACCACCAGCGCACCTTAAAGCCCGTTTACACAGTCTACGATGTTGTTGTCGGTGCAGGAAAAAAAACACGTTGGACGTCACGTTCCGAAACATATCAGCGAAGCTGACTCGCTGCAAGGGTCGGATCGTGAAAGCGATACGCCGCCAGCGGAACAGAAGGATGCAAACCCGCGGGTCATTGGCCGACGTTGCGGAAACCAATACTTCCTATCGTCCGAATTAAATTCCTGTGCACGACCGGCGGGTATTTTCTCAATAAAACAGGAACCGGCGTAAATAAAAAGACAGCAAATTTTTTTTAGAATTTAAATATGAAATAGCCTCTCAAATTAGAGGTATTGTGCTTTGAAACTTGGTAGGCATGGGTAGAGGCTGTTTACGATAAAATGAGAGCTTTTTAAATCACCTTAGAAAAAAGACAATGCTCCTATCTGCATATATTTTAACGGGCGTACTGAGTGGCATGCGCCCAGTAAAGTTGGTAACGATGGAGGGACAGTAGTTTGTTGGCTTAACTTCGAATTAAAAGTGTTAGTTAAACATTTGTGATATGTTAAAATATTTCTTCCACTTTCTGTTTATTTTAATGCATCAAAGTTTAAGAATTAGCATACTTGTAAAATACTTACTTTTTTTATAATTTCATAGCATCACTTGACCCGGCATGAATAGTGTGATGAGACCCATGGCAGTGTTAATTTGACATTTTGTGGAATAGTACAAAACGTGCATACAAGCAAATCTTTAGCAGGGCTTTCAAAAGTGCTTAGTTTACCCTAAACCGGAGGAGTGTGATGAGATTTACAAAGGCGTGCCGCCGCGATAAGCCCATCGGGACTCGTGCGCTCTCGTCCTTGAGCGGATTGAATTTCTGGGGTTACTGTTGAAAGAATGTTCTGCTCAGCCCCTTTGCCTATCTCAGTAAGACTCGGGGTGCACGAACCTTCTAAATCAGGCCAGCGAGACTGCTTAAGCCGCGACGGGCCTTCAAGCAGTCTAGAGTTTGGAGGATTGTTCGGCCTTGAGAGCCAAGTGTGCGAATACAGGTAAGCAACGAGTGGAGACGACAGCGACTACTGTAGGGAGAGTGAAGTCTGCGGACTGCGAGCACCGGTACAGCAGAGAGAGAGACTGACGGGCGGGACTAGTGAACTGGATGCGTGAGTGACAGACATTTGGAATGATGGCAAGAGACAGATTGAATATGTGTAAATAATGAGGGTAAATTAAGTGACTGTAACCAATGTAGAGATGGTGATAATGATTTTAACAGGAAATTGAGATTGACATTAAATATTGCGCTCACTGAGAATAACAAGAGTCATAGTGGACATAGATAGTTTAATGCTGTAAATAAAAGCTGTGTGAATATTTATAGCAGTATAAATATATTTAAAATCTAATTTAGTCATTTAATATTTATTACGACCTCCATCCCTCACTAACTCGGATACGTCCCTGGAGTCTTATACCAATATTAACTAATACTAACCTGCTTCGAAAAAAAAACAACCGTTGAATACAAAAAAAAACTAATAAATAAACAACTGTTTCCATTATGGCCGAATACAATACACACTAAGATACTATTCTATTGCCGAACTAAAGCAATAAAATCGCTATTAAATCAGCTGAATTTTGAAAGTCTAATGCGTATTGCTTTCTGCCTATTTGTATTGTTCAACCCCCCCCCCCCCTCTCCCTCTCTCTAAGTACAGCTTTAGTCCTTTATTTTTTTTTGCTGTGCATTCTCCCGCCACACATAAATATGAGCATTTCCATGGTCCTAGTGTCCACTATCCATGTGTCGTTCACGTGATGTAATAAATAACGCTAGAAACACTGATGATAGTCCTGTTATACCTATACTTACTCGACTTTGTGGAAAACAAATGAAATTCCATTTCTGTGACCACCAATCAAAATATCAGTCTTTTGATAAGTAAGAAATACTTAGAATAATTTTTCCTAAATCCTCGTGTTACGAGTCAGGGGCAGGCCTTCGAAACGCAAGCTGGCTGTAAAGGGGCACTGCTGGCCAAATGTTTTCAAAACACGTTGGGCCAGATGCTACTATACGTGTGACGCAGAATTCAGAACATTATTACTCCACAAAATATTATAAAACGCTTTGTAGACCCTTGAAGTCTGTATCTTCCTTCCCTCAAGAATCAACTGAAAAGATGCCTACTAACGTGCGCGCCGACTGTCGACGAAGAAGTCTATGAGCCATAGGCGTCAAGTGATGTTAGACTCACTTAACTGAGACGGTACGACTGATCCAATACTTCACGAAGGTCTCTGTAAATTAATAAAAGCATTTTATACCGGGAAATAAATGTGAATGATATAACTTCTAAAAGTAGTAAATACATATTTTAATTAGAATGACACCAATAGCTAATAAGTATAAATTCAAACTTCAGTTCGGCAAATGATTGATGACAATTTTAATTACTGTTAACAACGAACGTGTACTACTTTACTCTGGGTTTCATGGGAAAAAATACTCAGGAGTAGACATAATATCGACTGGGATTGAAAATAATAAATTCTTGAAAAAAGAACGGTAAGAAATATGTTGGATATTTCTGGGATAAACAACGTGAATGATAAGGGACTGAATAAAAGTACTCGCAAACATTTTACTCGTAACACGAGAACAAAGATTTTCTGAATTACGTAACAAATCAACATAAACCTTTAAGAAAGGATATATGGGAGGCACAGAACGCATGCGTTCCTTTACTATTTTTTTAGCATTAATTTTTCTGTTTCTAGTAATAGTGAGCTGACAAAAATGAAATCGTTGTATTTCCAGAATAAGTATTTTGATTTTTGTACAGAATCTGTCGTAATACGTCATTAACTTTAACCAGTTTATAGCAGTGCAGTTTTTTTTAATTCTGCGTTTAACGTTACTCTTATAATTTATGGTGGCACACTGCGTTAACATTTTTATTTGCAATTTCCTAACAGAAATTATATTACATTGTCTCTCATGGAAACATTTCATTCTATGGGCGATACTTATACCATAACAAAATGGCTTAAAATGCATAATTTGGAAATTAACTTTCAGAAACTTTCCCGAGGACATCCGAATCCCCTTACCACCTGGGTACTTCCGCCCCCCCCTTTTTCTCCTTTCTTTTTCCTCCCCTCACACCCCACACATTGAGGGAAAGGTTAGTTACAGTCAACAAAACACTTGTTTGTATAAGGCCAAATATTTATTTAGTAGCCCCAACAGGATATTTAGTTGAGAAAAAAAACCTGAAAGGCAACAAAATTGACTTTGCTCATATAACAAAATACTTGCTTGAATAAACAAAACTTCTGTGTTGGGTAAAAAAAAACTAGAATGTCAACAAAATATTTAGTTGAATAAACTGCAGATATTTGCTTGACCACTCGTTTGATTGCCTTCTATCGAAAATACAGTTCGAGAGTTTGTTTTTAATTTTTGTGACATTTATTATAGTAATAATTTTGGTTAGTGTATATTTTATTAATAATGGATAAACCTATGGAAACTACAATGAAACCAGTTCAAAAGGAAACTAAAAGTAAAGCTGTAAACTTGAAATATTTATATACGTACGTTGTCCAGTTTTTTAATAGTATGTGTTTGTAAATATTCACACTTCATCCGAAGTCAGTTTAGCTAAGATTGCTCTGGCGTAGCGCTCGGGCGCAAGCGATCTGGGTTCGAGTCCCGTGCGAGCATTTACTTCTTTTTTATAATAACCAAAACTGTTTAATGTACGTAGAGGTAAACAAATCGTTAGTTGCACCGACCAACTTTTACTGTTTGGGGCAACCAAATATGAACAACAAAATTATTTGGTCTCAACAACAAAATATTTAATTCCCCTTACACAAATAGTTCGGTTCCGCCAAACAAGTTTTGTGTTTTGTTCAACAAAACCTTTTTCTCAGTGCACCCTCTGGTTGCATACCACCCCTCAAAACCACTACCTAGTTACGCCACTGGCGAGAATTAATACGCAAGTATTGATTTTAAAATTTGTCAATTAACAATGGAATTTCTGCATAGCTTGTTCGCTGTTGATTCAGCACTTTTGAAGTCAACCTTTGCAAAATGACGATACAATTAACTGAGATTATTTTAACAGTCACACTGACTGCCATGTTCCCCAGTAACGTTGACAGCTATGCAGCGAGAATACTTTCATGTCTTAACGTTGTAGTAGAACTGTGATGTTTAAATCTGTGGTCAGAATATATTACTTTTTTATTTTGTTTCTGTGTGTTTCATGCGGATAAAATTAACTGTCGAATATCTGTAACATTCTTACGTTCGTAGCATTTTCACATTTTCACTTGATAAACACATTCATATAGTGATATTGTCCTCGGAAACACTAATTGTACAAGTGACAGCTAATCACGAACAGCCTACACTAAGTTCACACAAGAAAACATTGCAGTATGCCATCCAGTTTAATAAGTTCTAAATGCTCCCTTAAATACGTGTTCCCTGAAAAGCCTTGTCTGGTAGCCAAAACTATTTGAGGGAAACATTTTTAACTATATGTAGCGACTAAATAAAGAGTTTCCGATTATAACAAGTTCATGTGAGGATTTAATTTATTCCTTTGGCAAGAGAATCTCCTTGCTGAAGTTTGTATCTAAAGTTGTGTTGGTGAATGAAATATGAAACGTTTCTGGATGCATTTTTTTTTGTGTACCCTAATGCCAAGTACGGTTTTGAAACATAAAATAAAACGCTGTAGGCCTACGGAGACAACATGGCAGTCCGATACGGGAACATTCTTAAACCTAAATCGGTAGTTTCAAACACTGACGTCCTACTGTATCCTACTTATAAAAAATTATATTATTCTCTGTTTATTGAGAGGCGAACATGTGGCAAGCAGAACATCAGTGAAATTCGGTGTAGATTATGATAAATAACTGATAGACGTAGACTTAAAAATTTCAGTAAAAAAAACCACTTGTAGCTACGTACAGTTGCACGTTGTTCCGCTGATATAACGTATTGAATGAAACCGAGAAAAAACGTATTAACGATCCGGGGTTTATTGCGTTGGTAAATGAGCTACAGGTGCTCGTGATCAAGATAGAAGCACTGTTAAAAAGTTGTTCCATAATTATACGAAAAAAAAAAATGGTAAAACATTCTTCAGGACACTGTAAAATTACAGGCACGTTGTCTTTTCACAAACGGACATGCCACGAATTTCTCATAACTTTCCGTGAATTTACGAAACTCCCCGTAAATTTTTTGGTTGGTTTTTCTGTTCTTCTGGTAGAAAAAAAGAGATTGCGATTAATCTTCAATTTTCATTGTGCTAGTATATCAATGTACACAAACATTATCATATCTGCATATCCGTATATTAACTAAACATTTCCGTGAAAATCTTAACGAATTTTTTTTATCAGTGAATATAGTAGATTTCTTTACATCACTGCAATCAGCAATATATCTGAATAATTAAAAATTTGCAAAAATATCAACCAAAAATGTCAAAAATACAATTAGTTTTATATGAGAAATGTTTATTACTCTGTAAAATATCTCATTACAAAATAAGTTATTTCTTTTAATGTTAACTTTATCATAAGAAATATTTTTTTTTTCTCACCACAATTGAAGTATTTTTCTTTTTTGAATGGTTTAGGGAAGCCGTTATGCAAAAAAATCTTTGTCGAGAATGTCAAACAGAATAATTACCTGAGTGAGAAAACATCTGTACCAACTTTATAAATGTACTTATAGTAGCCCTACAATTACAAAAATGAATACTTCAGAACGTTCAGAGATTCGCTAACAAAAATGTGAACAAGTTCTTAAGTTTGTATGTGAAAATCAGTAATAATAGTAAATATTATTCTGATTGCACTGTTTGACAATTTTCTTTTCAGTGTGCGCTTTGGAAAGCACCAAAAAGACAAATACACGTAAAATCCTAGCAAGAAAAATTACATAATTTAAATATTAAAATTTAGGAAAATATTTACGTCTTCCATGAAATATTGATTTAATTCTCCATTCTGCGTTTGGATTGGAAAGGGATTATTAACGTCCCCCGTTATTATGCCTGAAGGCTTATCAGGGGACGGCAAATAAACTTATGACCTAACGTTAACTGACACCCATGTCTTACCTAGAATTCGAACCCATAGCCTCCTGCACCCCAGACCGGCGGCGCACCAACCGACTGCATCACGGGAGGTCGACTCTCCATTCTGGCGGTTTTAAGTTTTCATTACTGCTACATTTGTACAGTACTGTTTAAATTCCACACTGCCGTATATTGACGATTTGATGCGTGAACAGGATGGTCGAAGGCGTATTGCGTGTATGTGTACAAAAAGTAGGAAAACATTGCGCTACGGGCAAGAGAAACATCTGCCTACAGCGTTATCTGTCGCGATATGCGAATTTAATCTGCAGTTAATAGGTTTTGTGTCTGACACATCGTGCGAAATAAAAATCGATTCAAAGCTGCGACAGATATGTTCGTTAGCCGCTTACCTGATAACAGTCGATGGTAGCGATAAGAAAGAGCTCAATAAACATTAATTGGGAGGATAAAAACAGGAATAAAATATTAGTGTATTTTACTAAAGACATTACTAGTGTTTGGCGATGCCCGGTTTCACAATGTCCTGCCTTTTTACAATTTAATTAAGATTAAATATTAAGAGGTGGTTGGCAACGTTAGGCCTATATATTCCTTTACCTATGGTTATAAGAAACCGATGCTTAATCAGACTGTAACCGATGGTAATTCAAAACGTATGTGCCACAATAAGTGAGTGAAATCTATATGTTGATTTATTAAACAAACATATAAAATGTAGAAATGGTAGCTGACATGAATTTATTACTTGAAAAAAATTATATTACAACTGATATTGATATTTTATGTAGAAATGCTAAGCTTATTGCCAAATTTATTTCTAAGAAATAGAAGAAGTTATTTAACCAATTCTACAGAAGATATGCCCATGAAAACAAAGGGAAATATTATGTTCTAATACAATAAAGCAACATGTTGAAGTAATATGTTCATTGCGTCACGAAACTAAACACGCATTACGTACAACAAGATTGAAATCGAACATTTTATTAAACTATGATATAGCGTTAAAACAGGTGATGCAAATAAAATATAATCGCCAACTCTCTTGGTGCAACAGCGCAAACAGAATCCAGGATTAGCACACATTTAGGTTTACATTATTAAAATTACGTTAATAACATTGAATATCACACAGCAACATTGATAGCTCATAAACTCCATCGCACGAAAGACGGAATTATTTACGTATATTGACGGAATAAAAATAGGGGAGGGGATTGTAAAAATGTACGCCCATCTACAATATTAATTATTCATAGGGACTTTTTTTCCTGCTTTGAAATAGTCAAAGGAACCGATATTTATTACTTTTGATCTAAACATTTGCAGACACTATCAAATGTAAATTATGATTTGCAGGCCAACTTAAATAGGCATGTAGTGATTCTCACACTAAGAGAAAAAATAAAGTAATATTAGAATGAACAAAATAATTGATTAAATAGTGCAGCTGATGTTACCATGTACAAGAAGTTTCGAAATACCTGTTACAAACTTCCAAGGTATTGTATACGGAAGTAAGAAGATAATGTTTTGAGTATAAATATGCCAGGAAAAGTGCCATGGAACACACAAAAAAAAGTTTAAATCTTCTTCTTATAATTTACGAGGTTCACAGAAAATTATCATTGCGTCAGCGTACTCAGTAAACGTGTACTCAGACATGTTTACTGAAGGCTAGGTGGAAAGTGGCTAAACTTTCTCATAGGAATTAGGAATCTTAACATATGTGATTTTGTTCTTGTAACCGATTCACAGATAAATCAACTGAATTATCCTGTTGAGAGAGTAAATTCTCTTTCCAAACTACTTATTTGGTTGAAATAACTGTATTCTGTTTCAATGACACAATTAATATTTTTTTTGTTGAAACAAACCTTTTTACTAGTGCTGTACGTTCAGATGATCACTACATTCACTCGTTCACAAATATCATACATTTTAAGTCAGATATTAATTCGTTTCTCTAGAGTATGATATTGACATCATCGCTAATAAAGAAAAATTTCGTAAAATCTTTTGGTTTTTTGAATAATTTTAAAATTTTTCTTGGTAGGTATACCGACAGATACCACACTGACATACTGCTAGTTAACAAAATATTTCTGAAGGATGACAACATCATTCCTACTGTAACTTAGTGTGTGAGTTGTAATTTTTAGCCTTTTTTGCAGTTAACGCAAGGTATACGGTATAGGCCTACACCAAGGAGTTTGTGTATAGTTATAATTAATTTTCCAAAGCATTATTTCAGACTATTTTTAACATGCCATATCACACGAGAATGTTATGTAGACCATTTAGTTGACGAGAGAGCCAATAAAAAGGCTCATCTCAAGTATTAAACTTACGTTAATTACTCTGTGTCGGTAGTATTCAGTTTATGTACTCTGTGTTGTGGAACGAAAAATATGAACTTTATCACGACCGACATTACAGAAATTATTTATTTGGAAACGTATTACACTCTGTTTGAATCAGTGATTTCAATCAGTGAAATAACAGTCACTGAAAGACAGTTGATAAGCTTTC
Organism: Clitarchus hookeri; assembly: GCA_002778355.1. NCBI lineage: Eukaryota > Metazoa > Arthropoda > Insecta > Phasmatodea > Phasmatidae > Clitarchus > Clitarchus hookeri. Next base: position 22,483 of record NQII01003377.1, on the reverse strand, counting down.
TGCTGACCGGCGAATCAAGCAAATTAACTGGGAACAAGTTATTTATGGTAGTGGAATTCTTGACATTCAGTGGAAATCACACATAAATCAGTGAAATTCAGCCGCTATATTAATTAGTTATCTGGCACTGATTATCAGTTGCTCAACTTTCACTGCATTCACTGATCTGGCTCTATTCTCACTGATTCAAGTTAGAGTGTAGCGAATAACTCTGTAAAATCAATCACAATTTACTGTTAATTTCTTTTCTTCCATGGTGAAATAATTTGAACTCTAACAGAAATACATTCACAGATGAATACTAAATACACTCTGAAGTGAATTGAATGTGGGAAAATATGCAACTTTCTCACTGACAGACTAACAAAACAAGACTGGAGACATCATATGACCTTGTTTTCTTGTTTGAAACAACAGGTTATAAAATTAATGTTATTTTTACATTTTTGTGTTAGAAATATTTACAGCATCCCCCCAAACTGGTACAGATATATAGTACATAAGTAACAGAGAAGTCGGTTCCTTTGATGTAGGCTGTATCCGTTCTTTGATTGGCTGCGCTGGGCTCCGAGNAAGTCGGTTCCTTTGATGTAGGCTGTATCCGTTCTTTGATTGGCTGCGCTGGGCTCCGAGAACTGGCCTTGTGTCTGATTGGCTACTGCATGCTGCAAAAGGTTCCGTATTAGCTGAGCTGCTGGCTGGCGAGTAGGATACCAGACATTGACTGGCGAACGGCGTTTTAACATATTGCTGGCCAGTGACGCCATTTTGCTGGCACGTGCAGCTGGAGTTCACTGTAAAAGCGTGTGTTTCACCTCTGTATTAATAAGTATAGGCTATTAAAAGTCAATTGAGCACTTTTTAAGGCCCTGCTAAATTTTCCTTTCAGCCAACTTTTATTTTTCCGCCATTTTTTTTAAAATAAATATTTCCGNAAATATTGCCGTGTGACTAATAAACACAGTATATTCATTTCACTACTCTCAAAACGTAACGTGTGAGGTTGCAGTAATATATATATATTATTACTTAATGTATGTTGGGAGAGTTTTAAAAATAGACCACTTTACCGTGAATAGTCTATACACTGTGGTACAGACCTGATAAACCCCGTATGGCTTACACTCTAAAATATTTTTCGCAAAGTTACCACATAATAGCATACATGTATTTAAAAAATATGAAGGGTGTTTTTTTAATGTATTTATCCATCATAGATTTTCTATACTTGTTAAGGAAAGAGTGAAATGCGTAAGTAAATAGAAAAAGAGAGTTCTGGGACATGTGTAAAGTGTCGGAGCCCGGAGCCCGGAGCCATCCGCAATCTTGGATTACGTAACAGCCGCCATTTTGGATGACCTTTGTTATTTGACCTTGACCTCAATATTTCTTGTTTTCCCTGAAAAACTTTCAAAATTTCTAGAATTTCCCTTAAAATTTTCTTCCAAATCTGCAAAATTTCCTTCAAAAAGTTTCCTTACCCAACATTTTCATGTGTCACTCAGTCTAAAAATAGCATGACCTTCTTTCAAGAATGTTCCAGTTCATTCTCTGTCGTTCTGCCTATCATTCTCTGTTTTTCCACTCTAAAATCTTATAATTAATTTTCATGTCACGATACTTCATGCTCTGGCATTCTTCGACGGACGGACGGATAGGAAAAAGTTGCCCTGCGATTTGTAGAAGATCACGTGACCGCCGGACGGATGGGTATCTGACAAGAGACATGGCATGGGGGCCAGCACAGGTTTAAATGATGTATACATAAAATATATATAATGGAAATATTTTTCCCAAATGTTATAGGCAAGGATATATCCATACGAGAGGTATGTGTTCGTAATGTTAACTCCTGCAGCAGGCATGTTGACAAGCCACTGAAATTACACTACAACAATTGCTCTGAACTTCTTATTAATATAATTTAGAAACAGTAGAGACATGGGTATTTGAGAGATAATGAAATATATAATAAATGTGAGATGACAACTCATGTTGGGAAAGATGGTTCACTCATAAAATATATAATATCAGCAATGAGATGTTTCATATGCATAACCATGCTAAGTTAAATTTTCTGACTGCTAGAACAGCATCTCATTATTTTCTCTATGTCTTCTCGATGAGAGTAAGAAGTTCTGGATTATTTGTAGTGGTACAAGCTGTTTTATAAACCGAAAATGGGTTAGCTATATTGCTGGGTTTTGCAGAGGATTACAGGCACGTAATTATTAATTCCAAACCAGAATTGATCATTCTGTTAACTTATGCGCCAATAGACATATAACACAGTATACTTAGATCTCTAAGTTTCAAAACTTAAGAATTAAATATATAAAACATTTAATTTATAAAAATATATTTGTATATAACATCGTAGTCGAACAAGTTAGGAGAATATTTGCGACCGATGTCAGATCATGCGCTATAATTATGTTTGAAAAACTCTTCACTACAGTTTAATATTCCTCTTTAATACAAAGTACAATTCGTCCTTAATATTCGCATTTCTTTTAAAAATACTGAACTGTAGATACATAACACAAAGTTTAAATTTTTTTAGATACATAACCTTTTTAATCATATGGGTACTTAACATATAATTCGTAAATTTCTTTAAAATAAACATGGCTGTAGACATATCATGTGCTATAGTTAACTTTAAAAACCTTAATTGTCCACACCATCTTAATCGAAGTCACGAGTAATACTTGTGATAAATTGTTGACTATATCTTGAAAGGGTGTAGAATGGTTTATAAGAATGCTTATAAGAAGGTTTAAGGCATACCTGACCACATCACCTTGATTGATTTCAGAAAATTTACATGTGATACATATTTGACAGCTATGACTTAAATGGTTCGGAAACGGCGGCCAACTATGATAATAAGACTTGAGGCATTACTTGCATTATCACCTTAATCTAGGTCACGAGTGGTATCTNGCCAACTATGATAATAAGACTTGAGGCATTACTTGCATTATCACCTTAATCTAGGTCACGAGTGATGATGACTTCAGCTTCAATGGATGAAAAATGGCTGCCAAATATGTTTATAAGAAGGCTTAGTGCATAATGGGCAATAACATTTTGGTCTAGGCCATGAACAGTGCCTATGACATGCATTTTATGACTATAGCTTCAATGGGTAGTAAATGGTAGTCAGCTATGTTTATAAGGAGCTTAAGGCATAATTGACCATATGGCTCTGATCTGAATGTTATGGCTATAACTTCGAGGGATGGAAAATTGTGCCAATTTATCCTTATTAAAAGGTTTAAGGCAAAATTCAATTTTCATTTTGGTGAGACTTGCACTGGTCTGATGTGTTTCTATTTCCATGTGTCTAAATCCAGCAGTCGTTGAATGATATGCAGCTGTGCCTGTAAGTTCGTGCAGGTGCGACATGTGCATAATGCCCTTAAAACACGACCTGAGGTAAGGCAGCTACTGTTCTGTATTCGTCACTCGGGCTCATTACATAATTACATAATTATTTCAAAACAACCTAACATCATGCCTATGCCTACTAAAGGCAATATGGCTACGAAAACATGTGAATAATCAAACTTTATGGGGTCACATTAGCATTCGACTCGAAAACACGAGCCCGAAAAAAAATATATATATATAACAGTTTGTATATTTACGTACACAATTCTATGCTTATAAAATGCAATATGGTGCTGGTCATTGCCTCATAGTCACGTTTTCTGACATAATATTAGAATTCTCTTTGAAAATACGAATCCGTAGACAAATAATAAAGTAAATGATTATTGTAGCTACACTAAAAGAGAACTTGGCATGGTTATGCACATGAAACATATCATTGCTGATATGTTATATTTTATTAGTGAACCATGCTTCCCAAAATGAGTTATGATCTAACATATATTTCCTCGCATCTCGAATAGTCATGTCTATACTGTTCCGCATTTATGTTAATAATAAATAAAAAATTCTGAGTATTGGTTATAATTATAATAAATTTGTATAATATGTAATTATTATTTGTATAATATGTATTTATTATTTCGTTCTATCATTGAGAATGAGGCTTATCAAAGCAAAGTATATTTCCATAAAAAATTAGTTATCTGGTGAATTTATTTTATTAACGTTTGTCATGTTTAATTAAAACTTTATGTGCTACTTTGTTAGACTGAATATTAAGATTTTATTTAATTTTAGTTTGTTTTCAAAACATGTGACTCGCCAATAATTATTTTCTATTTCATTCACATATTTTATTCGCATATAAAATAGTCTACTAACAAATATGATTTTATACATGAGTACTTCTTTTGACCTGTTTCGTATTCATCCTTACAAGTTAATTTGGTAGACTGAGTATAATTTTTGTATGTTTCAAAATCAGTTCCACATAGTCGGATATTATTCATTATATATAATTTTCTTAGCAGTAAGATATAGTTTCTTAAAGGAAATTAAACATTTATTGTACTTCATTTTCATTTCATAGCATGTGCACTACTATAATTTTTTTACTTGTTTTGAAAAAAATAAAGGTTTTGGAAGTAATCGCTTACCATATAGGCAAATATAATTTATCTGCACAGTCAAGATATAATGTTTTTGTAACCAAAAACGGAAATTGTCTTGGAAATGAAACACGTTATCATTTTCCCACTTTTTTATTCCATTATAAGTTACAGTTCTCATCTTCCCTGCATGCACTTATAAATAATACAGAAAGGCAATCATGAAATGGTAAATAAAAAGACATAAACATGAAATTTCACCACATACACAACATTATAAATTTCCTCCAAGCATACATAACATATTATCCAATTAACGTTTAATTTTTTTTTCTCTCTTTCACAGAATAAGTGCAGTAATTTTTTGTGTCAGGTAACGTAGCAATTTTTTCATCTTTTACGAAAACTTTTTGTTGCATACATACAAGATATATATATATATATTTTTTTTTGTTCATTTTCGTTTAGGTGCATTTAATATTTAAAAAAAATTCTCTTTTACACACGGCATTAGTACTGGCAAGTCTGTTGTAAGTGGATTAGGACTTATACAGGTATTTGGCACGTCAATTCTCATATTTGGAAAACACAGTTCATCTTAATCTTTGTTCAANTATTAGGACTTATACAGGTATTTGGCACGTCAATTCTCATATTTGGAAAACACAGTTCATCTTAATCTTTGTTCAAATCTGGTACGGACGGAAGTGCCGGTTTCTTTCTGAGAGTGGTCACAGGTTCGCTCACGTTGTCAGTTTTAAACTTGCTGCTCTGGCTGGATAGTTTTGGAACTGGTGCACTCACCGCAGCTGGTGACAGGTCTCCAGATGAAGTGTCGGTCGTGACTGACGACTGGCTGGCAGATGGAATGGTACGGGCCACCACAAAGTCTGGAGTATTCAAAAGTTTTATGTCTTAATTTTTGGCCAGTGCAATGACTTCTTCGGGAGAACTCGGCAGCTTGGTCCCATATAGAATATTTAACATTGTTCATACCATGTGCAGTCCACGATCTTTTGGCAGGGCTCGAAAAATGTCGTCTCGTGTAAGTACAACGTATGGTCATTCCATACCCGCATCTATATTATTCTCACAATTGATCAAAATGTCTAAATTAATGGTTGAATGTTATTGCTATTAAGTTATTTTTTNGCATCTATATTATTCTCACAATTGATCAAAATGTCTAAATTAATGGTTGAATGTTATTGCTATTAAGTTATTTTTTTTCCACACGCACACTGCAGCCGTACGTTCCGTAGTAGAACAGTCCACACAACGACTACCGACCACCGACACTGTAGCTCGTGCAAGTTATCATCTTGCCAGGTGTCTCACCATTATATCCTGGAGCATTGTTATAGTTTTATCTGATGTGACTACTGTGTCACTTCCACAATTTTTCTCATGTTAAAGGATTTTACATCCATGTTTAGTCTCCGACCTGAGGTTTATAGCTATTTCCTGTAGGTTTATACTCTTGTCCTGAGTTGTGGATCTGAAATTGTATTCATGTCAGGCACATATGCACTGCAGATACACTATCGTACTTGCTTTGCTTCATGTATGTGCTGTTCCCAACTTCTCTATTTTCCTCTATCTATTTACTTTCCTCTTCTTCTTTGGCTGTCGTCTCTCTGTTTAGTTTTATTATCCAGGTTTTTACGAATATTTTTCTCTAAACATCTTCAAGGCGCCCCACTCTCCTACTTAGAAAATAAATGTTACATACTATTTCTCATTTGGGTACTGTAAATAAAAAAAATCATGATATGTTTATAAAAAAAATGTAAAGTCAGGATTGATTACTGCAGTGTGTAGGCAACAACTTGCTCCGACTTCCTGGCCTACAGTAAATGTGTCATTGGAATGTGTTGTTGAGACCGAAATACTGGAAGGTAACGGTATTGTTCGCCACAGGATGTAGGCATGCTCTTTTAATGTGTGGAAAGCACTCTGTTGATGTATAATTTGCTATCGTACAGAGAAAAAAATTATTTACTTACTATTATTTATGCGTACAAGTGTAAAGAAAATTATTGTAGTAACTAAAATAAAAGATTACTTAGAATAGTTATACATATGAAACATTTCATTGCTGATATTATCTATTTTATGAGTGAAACATCGTTCCCGACATGAGTTATCATCTCACACCTGCCTACAACATTTGGGGAAATAATCTCCACATATATATATAATGTATACATCATTTAAATCTGTACTGGCACCCATGTCACGTCTCCGTCAGTTGCCAGTCCTTCCGGCGGTNAATGTATACATCATTTAAATCTGTACTGGCACCCATGTCACGTCTCCGTCAGTTGCCAGTCCTTCCGGCGGTAATGTGATCTTCAACCAATCGCTTGGCAACATTTTTTTTTTATCCGTCCGTCCGTCGGAGAATGACAGAGCATGAAGTATCATCACAGGGTAATGAACTATGACATTCTAGGGTGGAATGATAGAGCATGATAGGCAGAATGACAGAGCATGAACTGGAACATTCTTTAAACAAGGTCGTGCTATTTTTAGACTGAGTAACATGTGAAAATTTTGGGTAAGAAAGCTTTTTGCAAAATATTTTGAGGGAAAACGGGAAATTTTTATGTCAACGTCAAAGGTTTTCTAAGATGGCGGCTGTGACGAAATCCAATGTGACGGATAACTCCGGGCTCCGACAATTCACACCTGTCCCAGAACTCTCATTTTTTATTTACTGACGTAGTGAATTTTCGAGATTTGTATCGTCGAGTTCGTATATTTTCTGTTTGATATATGGTAAATTTATCATACAATGTATAAGTTAAAATTTTCCATTACAGTTAAGGACGTTTATTTAAAATTTTTTACAGTGTATTTACGCAGTGCGCAGGGAGCAATTCTGGCTGGGTGAGCGCGTATTCTGCTCCAAGCGTGTTTGACAGGTTGATAATTGCGCGTGCTGCTACACGATTACTGCAGTCCATTCCCCAAATTGCTGTAATGGCTTGCAACCATTACTCAGAATACAGACTGATTTGACAACGGACGTCGTGGTAATGCAGATCGTGGGTGCTCTGAAATGTAGGCGAAAACTTCTCGCCTTTCAGAATAACGAAACGACTTTATGTATGTATAAATCGTTACATCATTCAGCATATTTTAAGGAAAGTGTGCTCAGTGCTGGGTACATGTTATATGTTTGTTAGTCGAAACATATCTACGAAATTTTCGTCAACATTTCGTTAGAGCTTATAAAAAGTTCATAATACAGTATGTATACTCCCTCTTGTGTAATTAATCAGAAGAAGCATAGACAAATTTTCACTGTGAGTATATGTATAAAGTATTTTCCAAATGAAAGATAAATTCATTGAAACAATGAAACAAATTTACTAAGTACTATGCGTGCATTAATGTTGAGTTATGTTCACTTAATGAGATATTAATTAATAACTGCCATTCATAAGCTTGATAGTGTATGATGTGAAAGACCTAACATCAATTAGTGAAATAAGATTCACTGAAATTAAGTCAATATGCTTCTACCGAATGAAGGATTCACCGGAATTTACTGGAAACTGCCATTAAAATCAGACATTCGGTCACTGTAATTTTCGGTATGGTATCATTGATCCAGTTGAATAATGTTTCACTGGCTTTAATGAAGTGCATAATTTTTTACTATTTCAGGCTTGGAGTACAGTAATTCCAGTTAAAAAAGATAATACAGGTTGATGTGTGTGTGTGTTAATGTGTATATATGTGTGAGCGAGAGATGGTGTAGGATGCACGTTCACAAATGAATCATATACGGCGCCATCACCGTCAAGACAGTATAATAGCCACAAAAAAGTACACATGCCATAGGACTAAATTATGATGGTTTGTGGTGTGTCCGAATGTACACTTTTATATTCTGTCTCTTTCAAACTAGTAAACCAGGCTTAATGAGTTTTCTCGGCTGTTTTTTTACAAAGTGTCCCTGATCAAACTGAAAGTTCACTCTTGTTAATGACGAAAAACATAACTTCTGAATACCGAAAATCTATTTATTTAAGAACTGACATTAAGAAAAATAATGACAATAATACAAATATCACAATCGATTTTAATTCCGTACATGAGCATTTGAAACTTTAACACAGTTTATGACAGGGAATGACTGTTACCTTTTTTTTAATGAACACGAAATAATAACTCTGTTTTGTTTACTATATCTATATATGCATAAATGTGTATTTTTGTGTGTGTGTGTGTGTCTTACCAAACTACGAGTACACCAAGACGTGCTTTATAAACTTTCATCCAGTTGCAAAATAAACTGACGTATACGGGCGTTTGAAGTCTAGCTTTTCCTCAAATATATTCGCAAAATTCCACAGTACAGACGCATCGCTTGAATTTAATTGCACAGAATACTGGATAAAATAAATGCTGATACCTGTGATAAATTTAGACGGACTGAAGTGGCTTTAATGATTAGGTATCACTTTATGATTCACAGAATGGTATTTTTTAAGAGGGATTGTTTTTATAACTTTGAATATTCCTTGACTTAGCTCTGTTTACAGGGCTGTGTGAATTTTGCGTAAACAATTTATTTTATATACACAAAAAGAACCTTATACACTCAATATTTATTCATGTTATTAAAAAAAAATAAAGCCTGTTCCACAATTTAGAGAATAGTTCCATATACAAATTTTGCTGGTGTTTCTTTAAGAATATATGGATCAGTATTACACACATATATATATTATATATGAATATATGTATATACATATATACAGGTTATGGACAAAATAATATGAACACCATGATATATAGTACATTTTGTTGCATGTTGGCAACACTGCTTCCGTGTAAATAATGTGACGCGTATGTATTGCACAGTTTACGTGCCAAGTCTTGTAGGTTATATTTCAGTGTATTATACGCTTTGTTCTGCGACGGTTAAAACAAGCGATCGGTGAAATGCGTGATCTATCAGACTTCGAAAGAGGGCAAATCGTTGGTGCTCGGTTAGCGGGAGCGTCTGTGACGACAACAGCTGAATTGTTTAACGTTTCACGAAAGACAGTATTCACGGTAATGACAGCATACACAAACATGGCAAAACATCATCGGCGAAGAGGAATAGTGGGCGAAACCCAAAGTTAACTGACAGAGACCGACTGACATTAAAAAGAATTGTGGCCAGACAACATAAAACTACCGCGGCAAAAGTGACAGCAGAACTCAACACTCACTTGAGTAATACTGTTTCGACAAAAACAGTACGGCGGGAGCTCCACAAAGCTAACATTCATGGAAGGGCTGCAATTGCGAAACCCTTTATAACGGAAGCCAACGCTAAGCTGCGAAAGAAGTGGTGCCACGATCATAAAACCTGGACACTTGATGATTGGAAGAATGTGGTATGGTCCGATGAATCATCGTTTACATTGTTTCCTACAAACGGCCGGGTTTATGTATGGAGAACCCCAAAAGAAGCCTACGATCCTGACTGCCTGCTACCTACAGTCAGGCATGGGGGAGGTTCCGTTATGATTTGGGTGGCTACATCGTTGTATTCAGCTGGTCCTCTCATTCCCATCATTGGCCGGATTACTGCGAATGAATATCTTGACATCCTCAATGATGAAGTTCTTACTATGACTAGCATATTGCTACCAAACTCAGCCATATTTCAAGATGATAATGCGCCCATACACACAGCCAAAAAGGTTCAGTCTTGGTTTGAGGAGCATCAGAATATCATCAAACATCTTCCCTGGCCAGCACAATCGCCAGACCTCAACATAATTTAACCGATATGGGGGGAGGGGGGTTAGAGCAGAGAGTGAGGAGCAGATTTCCATCTTCAACATCATTGAAGCAATTGGCGGATATTTTGGTACAAGACTGGGACAACATTACGTTGGAAACTATTCAGACACTCAACGAATCTATTCCGCCACGAATTGCAGCTGTTCTAAAAACAAATGGTAGCCCAACACCTTATTAATAAATAAATATTGTGTATATGTCAGGTGTTCATATTATTTTGTCCATCCCTTGTATATGACGGTGCTCTATAAGGTAGATTTTGCTCCATAATTTAAAGAATAGTTCTATATACAAATTTTTCTTGCGTTTCTTTAAGAAAATATGGATTTGGTTACATCAGTCTAAACTAACACTTTCCTTATAAACTTAACCATACTGACAGTGTAATCATTTTAGACAAAATAAGGGAACAAATTTCATTAGTTTTTAATAACACAAATAAATCTTGAGTGTATAAGTTTTATTTGTGTGCATTAAATCAAGTGTTAACGCAAAATTCACACAGCCCGGTAAACAGAGCTACGTTAAGGGATTTTCAAAGTTATAAAAACAATCCCTCTTAAAAAATACCATTCTGTGAATTCATAAAGTGGTATCTAATCATTAAAGCCACTTCAGTATGTCTAAATTAATCACAGGCATCAGCATTTATTTTATCCAGTATCCTGTGCGATTAAATTCAAGCGATGCGTGAATACTGCGGAATTTTGCAAATTTATTCGAGGGAAAACTAGACTTCAAACGCCCGTATAAGTCAGTTTATTTTGCAACTGGATGACAGTTTGTAAAACATGTCTTGGTGAACTCACGTGTCGGTAAGCAACCTGCAAGAAGGCAAAGACCGACCGAAAACCACTTTACATGATGTTGGAGTGGAAACTGGCAACCGACTGGGGCAGTAGCCGGGTAGCTGAGACTCGGCAGTGCACTACACATTATTACGGTGTCTGACTTAAACGTCACTGAACTAGGCAAGATTTACTGCCCCTACCGATAAGCTATCACGTGTTGCTTATTTTTGTATATGTAAGTGATTATTTTTTAAAAACTTTTATCACTGCAAAAAAATTGAAACCTTTTGTTTTTGCAAAATTTGAGGGTTGCCTAATTTTATTATTATTATTGTAATAAAACACTCTACCTCAAATTCTCGTTCCTGATTGAATTATATTAGTTGTTACGAGATTTGAATGTCTGCGCGCGAATCACAGACACCCTGTAAATGAGCAGCCTACTGGCCCAGTCCAGTTAGACGTAGTCTTTTTACAAAAACATGCGGTCAGTAAACAAAGTAAATCTGAATGTGTACATACAGGATATTGAAACCTGGCCTACGCATGGAAATATTTACGCGAAAATAAGGTGCCCTTCCTTACTTGTGTGTGGAGACAGGCGTTTTCCGCGAAAAGATTTCAGGTCCAGTTGTACTCAAAACGTTTTTGTTCATATGCACTTTCGTGATTGGATGATTTTAAATGTCACGTGACTCAAGTGTCTGCCCGCGAATCACGAACTTTCAGTATCGGAGTACTTTATTACGATTGGCCTAGTCAAGTAAGAACATGTCTTCTCACGTAGTCACCTGGCCAATAACCAAAGGAAGTTGTGGTTGTGGGCGTACGATATTGAAGTCTAGCATTGACTATAAGTATTTTCGCAAAAAATATCTTTCCCTACTTAAGTGCCGTGTTTAGTTTTAAAATTATATTAGTAATAATGTTTTACTGTCATTATGACATCCAAATGATGGCGTAGAACACATATTATCAATACGCTGGTATACGTGATAGTTTAATTTTAATTTTTCAACAGTTTAAATATTATATTTTTCCACCGTTCACATTGCTGCAAGACAAAAATCACTGCGTTGACCTAAATTTATTATCATTATCTAGTTATTTTTTAACATCCAGAAATATAAGTGTGTGTCGTAAATTTAATGTAAATAATACATATTTCTGCAAATCTAAAAGTAAAAAGCAAATTCGGAAAGCATCTTCATATTAAAATCAAACATTTCGCACGCTGGCGACCTGAGCCGAAAATTTCTTTCTATTGGAAAAGGATATTCCCGTAAGATGGCAGAACAAAACTGAGGAAGAAATATTGCTTGGAAAATGGAAAAGCCTGTGAATAAATTAGCTAATATTAAATAACAACCGAAAAGTCCGTAATTTTACGAGGATTTCGTTTTTACCGATGCTTTCGGAAGGTCCGGAAATTTTAACTATCGGTAAAGGTCTTGAAAGGGCGGAGCTATGCACCCGCACACCCTATTTATTTGTCAACAGGAAACTGATAACAATTTTCCTCTCTCAATCTTTATCCCCCGTAGGCTTTTGCCGTGACACATATCACTGCAAGAAGTGTTTTTTTTTACCGCATCTTTTCGCCTGTATTCGTTTGTTCTGAACTCAATCATTCGACATTTTATTTTTACGGGCAGTAAAACGGAAGGAAAGCTTTTTTTTCACTGGTAATCGTGTTCCCGCCGACAAAATTCATTCCACCGTTGTTTCGCTATCAGTAATTGCCCCGCGCCTAACATGCTCCGATCAAATATACGCGCGCGCTCCGGGCAAAGAATTATGGACAATCAGGTCGTGGGACAAAATCATGTAGCTATCGCTAACTCCGCCTTCCTCCAATTGGCTGTCACCACCATCCTCTTTTATCGGGGGCCGCGATGGCTGAGCAGTTACACTGCTCACCTCCACGGTAAACCGGGTTCAATACCCGGCCGGGTCACCCCGGATTTTTGCAAGAGGGAATCGTGCCGGACGATGTCGCTGGTCGGCGGGTTTTCTCGGAGATCTCCCGTTTCCCCCACACTTGCATTCCGGCACTGCTCCATTCTCACCTCATTTCACCCTCGTCGGCTCTCAAGACCTCGTTGTTAAGAGCCGCGAAAATCTCTCAACTCAACCACAACTCCTCTTTTCGCCTCCCCCGCCACCCAATCGTGACTACCATACACGTAAACGGCTGTAGCTTTTCATTAACTTATCAAGNTCTTTTCGCCTCCCCCGCCACCCAATCGTGACTACCATACACGTAAACGGCTGTAGCTTTTCATTAACTTATCAAGGCTACAGTTTGTGCAGACATGCAGACATAATCACACAAAACTGTGCACATGTGAGACTCTAACCTAAGACCCTCACGTGGCATGTGCCCTACATATAGGGTATTTTTTTTACAGAAATTGACTTTATTGGTCTGCACTGTCGCAGAAACGGTATCCAATAAGGTAACTCCTTCACGTGTGGGAGGCAGCATTCACTGTTGAAACTACACTCCCCGTGGTCTCACTTACAGCTTGATGCCAGTTACATAAAGCACAAAAATGATTTTAGTTCCCAGGGCCAGTGCAAGGTAACTGGCGATCCCTTCCCATTTGTAATTCCCCTCGGTTAACACTCGTTTCTACTAATTTCCTACAACATTAGCGCCCCTTGGGGCAACTACCGAAAATAATCAGCGAGTCAACGAACGCTGGAACATCCTCGATTCTACTCGATCGATACAATTCATTTATAAAAATGAGCGATAGGAACTAACTCTTTACGATAAATTAAAAATTGNTCGAAGTCAAACAGGTAGGCGACTCCATTTAAAGGTTAGCGACCAATAAAACCACCGACTCTGCTTACTTATGTACGAGGGCAGTGGAGTTTATCCTGTCACCGAAAGATAAAGCGAATTTTGCAGGTCTCTACTGTGAGAGAGTGAAGAGATTGGACGGCTCTTAACATCGAGGTCTTGAGAGCCGACGAGGATGAAGCGAGGTGAGACTGGAGCAGCGCCGGAAAGAACGGGCGGGAGAAACGATAGATCCCCGAGAAAACCCGCCGACCAGCGGCACCGTCCAGCACGATTCCTACTTGCGAAAACCCGGAGTGAACCGGCTCGAGATTTAACCCGGTTTGCCTTGGTGGGAGTAGGTCTCTACTGATAGCCTATCAGCACATTTCGGGAACAAAATATTTGTTTGCTGTAACGCTTAAAACTATAAATTGATATGTGACTGAGTGGGTTAAGATATCTAGATCGCCGATGGCTGTCCTGTGTGTTACTCCTCAAATCGAACCCACTTACATTTTTAATTCACTGTAAATAAATCTATTTGTAATTAGTTGACGAGATATACATAAGTAAGAAATCTANCGCTTAGTTCGCCTATTTGGTCGCGATGGCTCAGCTAGTACCTATTTATGACACAGCGTTTTACAGATAGCTAAAAGACCTGCAAAATTGGCGTTATTATTTAGCGGCAGACTCAACTCTAAATTATTGTGCATTTGACCGATATCTACCGTAGGCCAGCAGTAGAGCTGAAACTCCTCGCGGGAATCTTGAGCCAATAACGTAACATCAGTGTAGGACTGGCCAATCTACTTAATCGAAGTCAAACAGGTAGGCGACTCCATTTAAAGGTTAGCGACCAATAAAACCACCGACTCTGCTTACTTATGTACAAGGGCAGTGGAGTTTATCCTGTCACCGAAAGATAAAGCGAATTTTGCAGGTCTCTACTGTGAGAGAGTGAAGGGACTGGACGGCTTTTAACATCGAGGTCTTGAGAGCCGATGAGGATGAAGCGAGGTGAGACTGGAGCAGCGCCAGAAGGTCTCTACTGATAGCCTATCAGCACATTTCGCGAACAAAAAATTTGTTTGCTGTAACGCTTAAAACTATATAATGATTTGTGACTGAGTGGGTTAAGATCTAGATTGCCGATGGCTGTCCTGTGTGTTAATCCTCAAATCGAATTCACTTACATTTTTAATTCACTGTAAATAAATCTATTTGTAATTAGTTGACGAGATATACATAAGTAAGAAATCTACTAAACTCCTTGGCCTAAAATATTGGAAATATTTATTAAAATCGGTGCGGTAGTCTGTCACTAACAAGGACCAATAGTCACGTGGGTAGCTTCTGCTATTTACCGTAACTGCCAAGTCGAAATTTTATATAATTGGCTTTTAGTTGAGCAGTGGAAACACGTCAACTGTTATTTAGGTTTTAGCGAGTACGACATTACATGGTATTTGTAATTGTAACCAAAAGAAAAAAATTCAAAACTCTCGTCTATTGGAACACTTGACACGAAAGATTTAATTGTGTTAGTTCCCCTCCTCATATCGAACACAAAATTAAAGGTAAAAATTCGGAATAATGGCTGTGGTTTCCTTCACTGTAAATCGCTCCACGACATTTTCATAATGCCAAGCTGATATTTACGTAGGTTGCCTCGCCTCCTCTCTCCTCCCCTGCCCCCACCATCATAAACGTTCAAAAAGCAGCTAATCACTAGTGACTTGGATATTCATCACGACCGAAACAAATTAACTCAGTTTGCGGCGTTGTTCCATTAGCAACGCATCTACTTTTTTCTTTACAGCTTGTTGGTCCAACGTGTTGTATTACAATCTGTTCCACATGATTAATTGAAGCACCGATTAGAGACATCGATCTTCTCGGCTTACAAGACTTCGAAGATGTTGTTCCGCCCATCAAGCTGTATTTATTATTAACCAGTCAGTCCGTCTTCAAGCGTCCGCTTACTTGGAGTGTGAAATGCACGCAGTGTTTCCAAAATACGCGTTTAAAAAAAATTATTTTTCCAAATTATATTTAGGACATGCTTGCGAAGTTCATCGAAACATTCTGCATTTTAGAAGAGATAACAGAACTGTACTGCCAGTGTTTGTGACCCCGACGTCAACATTCTATTAGCATAATATCTTGCATCGCAATTAATTGTATTTTTACAGGCGGTTGCTCTGGGGGCGTGTGAGACATGGATGATTTATTTACGTGCGAGCGCGCGCTATCAGTTGCAACCGGAGACGCAGCGGCTTTTCAAAAAGGAATGTTTAAAAAGCGTGCGTGTTGGCGGGTGCCGCTCCGAACCTTGGGTATCGGGTGTCTTTGAAACATTTGAAGAATGCTCTCGATTACTGACCTTGTTTCTCTCATCTAGATTCGGGGTGCAGCGAACCTTCCAGGTCAAGGCCAGTGGCTATAAAAAGCAGGTTGGGCCTCCGAACCCACAGTTGTTAAATTGATGAGTGGGTGAGTTTCAGCGATAGACGACGAGCGGCGAGAGAAGTGACCAGCGGAAGGGAATTCTGCGACTGTATCAAGCAGTTAAAAGTGCGGCTAGCAGGCTCGACTATTGGACTAGATGCGTGAGTGAAATACATTACAAATTGTGACAATAGATAGACTGAACATATGTTAATACTGAGTATAAGTTAATTTACTCTAACCAAACAAAGACAAATAAGAAGGACGTTAATTAGAGTTTTAAATATTCATTAGATATTGCACTCACTGAGCAATAAAAAGAGCTAATGGTGTAGATAGATAGATAGATCCTGTAAATAATAGCTGTGTGAATAAATTCAAATCAAATTTAGTTTTTTTATTTTTATTAAGACCTCCATCCCTCACGAGCTCAGATACGCCACACAGGCGTCTTTGTAACAGTATATATTTTTTAGCTCATTAAAATATTAAGCATTCATTTTTCTAATTGAAATTGATTTCGTAGGCCATCTTTAAGGTGGTTTGCCAAACTGTAGAGCTTCTACCTTCTTCTGAGATTTTTTGCTCATTTCGATTTTAGGAACATGTAAATAGGCCGTTTATTATTTATCACACGATACCTTTTGCCAACAAGCTGTAAAGGTAAGAGCATACAGCATCTTACATTTCTGTTGTGTCTTATTTTACCCATCGTAATTTTCAAAATTTACATGAAGTAAGCGCGCACCAACGTACACGATACAGACTCGTATTAATCAGTTGTGTTACCAGACCCAAACTAAAACTAACGGAAATATGCGTAAATTTTTTATAAAGCGAATATTTACGTGTGATATTAACACAGTTGGTTAATATAAGGACAATGATAAAGACTGGCATCGTTTAGACTAATGTTATCATAGAAATTTAATTCATATTGCAAATCAAAACGTTTGGTAGAGTTATGTTCATGTTAGTATACAGTAAGTGTGGTATTCTCAATAACGCCAACGTAAGACATATTCAGTGGCGGAAGCTTTGCGGTACGCAGTAACCAGTCAAACACAAGGCCAGTTTCCATAGCCTCGCGCGGGCAATCAGTGAATATGTACGCCCTCACCAGAGGAACAACCACTCTGTTCAACTATATGTGTGCAATCTATTCGCGGTTTCTTCGCACCTTTTTTTTTTAATTTCCTCTTTTGCAACGCCCGAAAATGACATTTTATAAGAACGTTGAAAGGTTCCGGTAACTGAAAAAATTCATTTTTTTTATATTTGTTAGAAATGCTGTGTGAGTGAAGATATTTGGGCGGTTCTTAACATCGAGTTCTTGAGAGCCGACGAGGGTGAAGCGAGGTGAGTATGTAGCAGCGTCAGAATGCAAGAGTGGGGAGAAACGGGAGATCCCCGAGAAAATCCGCCGACCAGCGGCATTGCCTGGCACAATTCCCACATGCGAAAATCCGGGAGCGACCCCACCGAGAATCCAACCCGGTTCGCCTAGGTGGGAGGCGAGTAGTCTAACCACTAAACCACGGTTCGAAATATTGTTCAACATGTATACATTACTTACAAATATAATTTACTAGCTTTAAAGGTTTTGGGCGGCATATACTTCACACAATAGCCTTCCAAAATCAGAGTTTTTAGTGTTTTTGGGACGAACAAATTATAAAAACTTATTCATTACTGAACCGACATAATAATTCGCATACCATGTGTTACTTCAAGGAATCTTTGAAACCTCGATATGATTTATTTTTGCAATTTTTAAAAATTGCTTAAAATAAAGAAATTATTGCATTTTTTATTTGTAGCAGTTTATGTATTTTTTTAATATAAATGTTGCTGAGCACACCTTAAAATGAATTAAGATATAACCTTTTAGGCACCTTTGTTAAATTTTCTGTAAATTATTTCGTTTATTTTACTTGTTCGTCCCAAAAACACTAAAATTGTGACTTTGATGTGCCATATAAAACATTTTATGTTTTATGACAGGAAAACGTACTTATAAGTAACGTCTACAAGTTGAGCGGTGTTTCTTGCAAGTAGAAAATAACGAATGTCCTGCAACAAGCAGCCGTAAGCTCTAGTAGACGAAGGATTTTTAATTCTAGCTCGTTACCGATTATTTCCGCGAAATTTTCGGGTCTCTATTTATTAGTTATGAGGCCTTTGACAATGACAATTTCCACATATGGCGTAAGACTACACAGCGTTCCGTTTGAAAACACTAAGCGGGGTTTTGATAATTGCTCAGTTAGAATCGCTAAAAATCTACCCGATGTAAACAAAGCAACGAACGACAAGCATAAAGTTTCTCTCGCCGTTTTGACACACTTTGCGCCTCAGTGAACTGAAAACTAGTACCTATGTATTTTATAGAGTTTCTTAACGCAATTTTGAGTGTTAAGAAATATTTTCTGAAATCATATGTTACAGAAAGAATGTATAAGATATATATGTACACATAAATGTATATACAATATAATGCACTCAATCATCCATTGCAAGTGTGCATAAAACGGCATTCAAATATAGGCCTAAATTGTTTTCAAAGTTTAAGCTATTCAAAATATTTTAAAAGATACGCCTCTAATTCGGAATGGTTCTATATCATTGATCCTTTATATATTAAAAAAAAATACTATCGGAAATTTTAAAAGAATTTGACAAAGAAAGACAATTATAGTGATGTTAAACGCAGTTCGTATAACTCCTGTATAAAAACATTAGTGCAACTTAGAAGCACACGCCAACCGTTGTGTTTCCAATAAGAATGCAGATCTAAGTAGCTGGGGATTTTTTCAAGTCGAAGCAGTACCTACGTAAAAAAATATCTTCGTACAAAATAAAAGTTCAACATTACAAACGTGGCCTATTTGACCGAGAATTCTTAGTTGAGGGATTTAGCGTCTGGGATTCCTAAACCTAGTATTGATTCCAATAATGAATGGCCACAAATCAATACAGCACATTGGTAAGCATTTGCATTACTTACATATAAAACCGAGGTCCGTACATGCCTTACATACATGAATTTTTCAACTTGTTACAGCTGATCGTTTAAATCCATCGCATTATTTGTCATGTTTCGCAGAGCACCAGTTTTAAAGACCACTGAAGTTAATTAAATCACTTCGATCTGTACCCTGTCTAAAAATCTTTTCGCGAAATATTAGTGCTCCTGAGAATAATTTCACATTTCAGAAAACATAAATAGATTGTGTGTGAATATTGCGCGTGACGTATTAAACTTCATCACTGCCAGCGATTTGGCTAAATAAGAAACATATTTATATTTAACGGGTAATATGTATATCAAAGAAAGAAACCTTTCAACAATGTTTCCACGTAAAATAACGTATATGAACTAAATACAGTAACTATAATTCATGCCATCTAAAATGTACTTTGCAAGACCCAAAACGTGATAACATTTACAGTTTGCAATACATGTCTACGGCTTTCTGCAATTGCATGTAGCTTTAAGGACTATTTAAATATTATGAACATCAGCTTAATACTTCAAAAATGGCATCAATTTGAAACAATTTAAACTATTTTGCATTTCTAAACAGGCCTAATGGATTTACCCAAACACTATTCTGCTTAAGTTCATCATAACGATATTACGTGGCATTCTATTTTGATTTATTAGTAATAAATATGGCAAATATACGAACATTTAACGGTTATAATGTTTTCAAACAAATTTTATCTGTGCGAAAACAAGCCGTCAAATGTACCAAACAAATGTCGATTCACTTATGGCAAGAAACTGAAGAGGGCAGATTGCGGGATTTGACATAACTGATGCTTCTACAGTCTGTTAGCTAACTGCCTGAGAACGTAAGCAGAG
This sequence comes from Clitarchus hookeri, assembly GCA_002778355.1. Taxonomy (NCBI): domain Eukaryota; kingdom Metazoa; phylum Arthropoda; class Insecta; order Phasmatodea; family Phasmatidae; genus Clitarchus; species Clitarchus hookeri. The sequence goes on along the minus strand of NQII01003377.1, from coordinate 2,257 downwards.
GCAACGATTTATTCACAATAAAATGCGACTGACTGCTAGCTACCAATCTATAGTGTATACTTCTATTTCGCCGTGGCAAGACTGTAAACAGTCAGGGCCGCGTAATACACGCCTAATCCAAAAGGGAGCATAGTCCATGCATGGTTACTTCCAACTTTTCTGAAGCCCTGCTACAGTTATACCTTCCAGGATATTCCTCCGCTTGCGCAAACAAAACTTAACTGAGCATAGAAAATGACACGAAAGAAACAAAATACCGCATTCTTACGCACTCAGTGTAATAATGTTTTGCATAAGAACTCTTTGTTACTAGACATTACCAATACGGCTATTTTCTCAGTGTTTTTATTCCCATTAATTATAAAATAAATATTAACATTTATACATAAAATAAATAAAATTAAAGTGCTTTATGTTAACACAAGTATAAACGGCTTGTGCTACCTGGCATATTTAGGAAATAACCAAACACCTCATAAATGGGATGATTTTTCAAATGTTATATTCAAAAAGTGTGAAGAAATAGACTACGTAATACGCTACAGTATGATGGAAAATATTTTGACAGAGGAGATTTGTTTGCGACTTCCTCGCTGTCTACACACGGCACACTTCGTCGCCGGTTTACCCAGCACAAGGACGTGAGAAGGACTCGTGGATGCACACTCACCAGACATCTCTTCGTGTAGTTTCATCCGAGACGCCCCTGGCTCAGACCATGCACCGCCGATGTCGTGGGCCACGAGAGACCAGCCGAGCCCGGGTCGTGTCCTGCGGCGGCCTGGAGCTATGGTTCAACGCCTGTCTTCTTGTGCGCGGGTTCCCGACGACGCCCCCCCGTTTGACGCCGACCGTCTTGTCAGGCGGATTTCTCCGGGTGGTGACGACAGCTTCAGGGGTGGAAGCTGCCCCTGAATGCCTCACCTGGACGCATCTACTACCCCGCCCTACACGGGTGCTCGAGGGGGTAAAGAATATTTTTGAGCGGTTTTTTTTAACCCCCAGCCTGCTGTGCGCGGAGCGCGTGCACGTATTCGCTCGCCCCGGCCGCTTGCTGCGACTGGCGCGAGTCGACTCTCCAGCCGGGCGGCGTTGCCAAGTCTTCGATCGTCGCTTGTTTCCCTCCCTCCCGAGTCACTCCCCTCCCACGGCTACAACGCCCTTGTTCGCTCTCCGCCCCGCCGCTGGGTAGAAGGGAGGCGACACCATCCAGCAGGCAGAACTCAGCTGCTGCTGCGCATTACGTCACCGTTGAGCTGCCTTTACCCCTGTATCAGTTTGTTTACTTTTTTTCTTAGACGGTTTATGCTAAGGCGTGTGACCTTTGATTGTGTTAGTAAAGGACGTTTGTGGTTAATTGAGCACCTTTTAAAAGTAATGTTTACCAGTAAACATTTCTCCTCATTTTGTATCTTTCCGCCATATCTAAAATTAAAGGTGCCATCCATCTTATCACT
>NQII01003376.1:362829-391761 GCA_002778355.1 Clitarchus hookeri | reverse complement strand
CTCTAGATATATGCCAACCGTAATTAATTGTTTCAGCAAATATGCTTGGGCCATCCCCGTTTGCCAGAAAAGCTGTGGGGAGGGGGAATGTGAGGGGAAGTTGCTAATGCGATGAAAACTGTTTTACACTATAAGGCTCCACCTAAAAATATGCAGACTTATTTAGGTAGTGAATTCTAGAATACAGCCTTCTATTCACTAATGAAAGCGAATAAATTTAACCACTACAGCACACATGGGGATAAAAAAGCCTCTATTGTAAAAATATTTAACTGCAAACTAAATACAGTTATGTGGTGTGAGTTCTCGGCGCATGGAAGTTATGTGTGGCTAGATATTCTGCTTTGTCTAATTTCCAATTACAATGGCATTGTACATAGGACTATCCATTTGCACTCGGTGGATGTTAAAGACGATTCTTTGCTGACTACTGTTTTTAAAAATGCGAAGAGATTGAATAGACGCAAGGCTAAGATGAAGATTGGTGACTATGCCCACATTTCACGTATAAAATCTCATTTTTCAAAATATTACACTCCTAATTGGTCTGTGGAAATGTACAGGATTGCTAAGATTCGTCATTACGAACCGAGGATCTATGAACTTGTCGATTTAAATGGCGAGAAGCTGAAAGGGGGATTTTACCACCAAGAGATTTTACCAACACAGTTTCCACACACTTATTTGGTCCAAAAGGTAACACCTTTCCGTATTTGTTAAGTGGCTAGGCCTTCATCCCTGGTATAATAGCTGGATCCTAAAGACTGAACTCACTTATGCATAATTTATATATGTTTCTGCAAGAGTTGTTGCATATATGTAGTGTAAATATGAGTAAATTATAATCTTAGATGATGACTTGTATGCATTTCTTCGTGCTTGAACGATTACCAGACTCGCAACAGTCTGCTGCACAGCATTTCGTCACAAGCCGTGGCACAAGGGAAACTTCGTGTTTTTGCTGCGTGTCTGCACAGGTGGAGGTGGAGGGGGATGAGGGGGGAAAATATTGCACGGGGAGGAGCGACGGCCTTGGAGGGTCACCAGGGGAATTGTCGGCGACGAAGACTTGCCCTGCAGGAGGGGACGGCCTTCTTGGGTAGAAAGTTATATTCACTGCCACAGTCCAACTCANAGCATTTCGTCACAAGCCGTGGCACAAGGGAAACTTCGTGTTTTTGCTGCGTGTCTGCACAGGTGGAGGTGGAGGGCGATGAGGGGGGAAAATATTGCACGGGGGAGGAGCGACGGCCTTGGAGGGTCATCAGGGGAATTGTCGACGACGAAGACTTGCCCTGCAGGAGGGGACGGCCTTCTTGGGTAGAAAGTTATATTCACTGCCACAGTCCAACTCATNCGACGAAGACTTGCCCTGCAGGAGGGGACGGCCTTCTTGGGTAGAAAGTTATATTCACTGCCACAGTCCAACTCATCACCCTGGCAACACACGAAAAAATTGTTCCATGGCTGGCATTATCGCAGGCTGCATGTTACAGATACAATAACAACCAGGTTCGAAGCCTGCCCGACCACAAAACATATAAAGCAGATAAACCAATGAATTTATTTGTAAGTATGTCATAATGTGTCGTGGGAGTAAGATCAAGAGAGGACATGGTCTGGTGAATACTCTAATAAATAACCTACCATGCGAAGCCCATATTCCAGGATATAATTATTCTGGTCCTGGCATACACCTANGAATACTCTAATAAATAACCTACCATGCGAAGCCCATATTCCAGGATATAATTATTCTGGTCCTGGCATACACCTAGCACGAAGATTAAGGCGAGGTGACATTCTTATCAATTCGTTAGACTATGCTTGCAAAGAATACGATATTGCCTACATGACCAGTAATAAGTTGGAAGATAGACATTCAGCAGACACCATTCCTGCGGATAAAGCAAAGTCAATAGTTGCTTCATCCAAGTCTAAACTCGGAGAACGTTTAGCTGTGTGGGGAGTGTCCAAGATTATGAAATCAAAAGTTAAGAGGGGTGTGGGTTTGAAATTTGGACCATGTCCTCTCTTGATCTTACTCCCACGACACATTATGACATACTTACAAATAAATTCATTCTCGGCAGCCTAATTGGAGGTGCCAGTGGCATTGCCAGGATTGTGAATACGGCCAAGGAGGAAAACAAATGGTTAATGGAGACATTGAGACATTTTAGGAATATGGAGGCACTTGCCAGTGGTAAAAAAAAACAGCAGTGGACTGTACCTTCACCCTTACAGGCCAGTAGTGGGCAGAGGAGGCAGGAAGAGAACGCGCTGATGGAAAAGAACGAAACGATCTTAAAGGGGCTGCCTACCCACCTGCTAACCAACATTTAAATATAAAAATTTGCACGAAAATTAAAAATAAGTAATTTCCGAGGTGTGTTCGTGCATGATCGCCTACCACACTGCGTATAGCAGGTCGAGTGTGATATAGTAAACCTAGATAGGAGAACTGGGTCGGGAACTCATTGGACCGCATATAAAAAGATTGGTAACACAGTCGAATGCTTTGATAGTTATGGAAACTTAAGGACCCTTCCAGAACTGAAAACGTGTTTTAGAGGTGCGAGAATATATTATCATCACGGAGCAGAGTAACACCCATTAGAATGGAAATGTGGACACCTTTGTCTGAGCTACCTTACAAGATAGATACTTAACGAGAATGCACTAGTTGTAAGCGTCAGTCATGTCTGTAACCCTGATCGTGTTGGGCCATAGTTCGGAATTGCGTTCTGTGCACCCTCCCCCCCCCACTCACTCTGAAGGGTGTGTGGTCCATGGCAGTGATAGATTTTCAAACTTACTTCTCGGTACCGAACATAGATGAACATAATTGTATGTTTCATTATGTTAAGGGAGGAGTCGGTGGTAAGAGAGGGGAGGTGCTTATACCCACAGGTTCATATGAGATTGAAGACATAGGCGAGTACCTTAAGCGGAAAGCATGCAAGAACGAGCGGCGGCGCATCTTTATAACCTAAAACCCTGATAGGATTAGCTCTCGCCTATCCTACAAGAATTTCTTCTTACCTCGCTACCCGCTATCCCTTCATTACCCTGTCCTTCTCTATCGCTCGCGTGTACAAAGCAGCGAGATTTTAACAGTAACAATGTTATGGCTGTACAGTCTATAGATATTGTGTTATGGTTGAAACATTTGTTTTTTTGACAGTAACTAAGCTAATGACGGAATAATGTGCGATGACTCAAATATTTTCTTGGGTGTTTTGGTAGATTATTGCCTTATGGTTGACCNATATTATTACCTTATGGTTGACCAATTTGGCATTAATTATGGTTGGTTAGCCAGTGGGGAATTCTGATTGGTATATTAAAAATAAATTTTGTTAATACGGTCGAGGGACCTGCTTCTAGTAAAGGAACCATTGTCTTAAAAATGCTGCAGAAACAAAATAAATGCTTTTTTTAAACATTTAACATAGCGGTGAAGTGATAAGAGCAATGAAAATTTGTATTAAGGTGATACTGTACATAGACTTGCGACCTCAGTTTACTCGGGGTGATATTTTTAACAGCCATTCTAAAATATGCATCAACGGTTATATGCAAATACAATTATCTAATGTACTGCATGCTCTGCATCCACATCCTCATCCGTATCCACAAACTCAGAACGCTCCACATTCTCCGCATTATCTGCAATTTCGATGTGCTTTGTAATCTTTGCAAACAAAAACCTTTTTGAAATGCCCAGAAGGGATGGTTTTAACCTGTGATGGGAAAGGCAGTTCTCCCCCTTTTTATCACCTTGGAAAATAACCTCTGTTGATGAAAAATTCGCTTATGTGCTCCACCTGGGTTACAATGTCATGTCGTTCAGAATACACTTTCACGCTGCTAAATGTATGACTCGAAATATCGAGATGCGCTACTGTAATTATGTTTGCTTATTAACCATTATTCACTAACTGAACTTTTTTTTCCAGATTCCTATATACTTAAAACTATTACGTTACATATGAAAAAAAAAAAATTATGTTCTCAGTTAGTTCTAAAGTGTAATAAATTTGAAATATTGAGACAAGTACCAGATTGATTCGAATGGCTTAAGATGCGAGGGACTTAAATGCAGTATGCCAATATGACCTGAATTGAATGATGTGAGAAGTGTTGTGATAAATTCCTTCGAAGTGAATATCTGATTAAACCAGTTAATGTCAATGGTGATGTTATTGCTGGTTGGTTCAGTAGTAATAGTCGATGTGGTACTATAGCTATTGCTGTTTTTATGGTTAGTCGGTATGATGGGTGATATGGTGTGTTTATAAATTTGTCTGACATTGTTTGGCATGGCTGGTCTGTTCTGCATAGTTGCTTGATGGACGTTGTGGCTGGTTGGTATATTATGAAGAATGGAGTCTGGAATATAATTTTGGTTATTGGTCAGGAAATATGGTATATGCGGTAGATATGTTTTGTGTTATGGTGTTCGGCATGCCTTTTAGTATGGTCGGTGTGCACAGCATGGTTGCAGCATGCTTGAATTATAGTGGTTGGTATAGTTGGTATGAATATTTGTCTGGTGTCGGTAGGTACAGCAGATTATATGGGAATGAGGTATTTTGGAATGGACAGTGTGAACTTTATGGCTATGGCATGGATAAGTTATAGTAGGTGGTATAGCTAGTCAGAATATTTGTCTGGTATGAGTCGGTAGGGCACATGTCATGGGCGCTGGTATACTTGAGTCATGGTGTTCAGCATTGTTTTTGGTATGGTTGATGTGGGCTGTTTGGTAGAGGTATGCTGTAATTATATTGAATGGCATAGTTGGTTGGCATGTTTGACGGAGCCTAGTATATTTGTTTGGTGTAAGTCGGTAATTAAGGTTTGTTAGAAGGTATGGGTTGTAGGTATGATAGTGTTATTGCATTGCTGGTCTAAGCTATATAGTAGTTGCGTGAGTTGGTTGACGAGCATGCATAAGTTTTTTCTTGGGTTATGGTGTATTATTACTCGGTATCTTGGATGGTATAGTGTCTGGTACATTTGTCTGGTCCCGGATTGTAGGGTAGAGAATATTGTTAGCAGATATTTTTGTATCGTAGTGCGCGGTGTTGCTTTTTGTATGTCCGGCGAGGACTGTATAGTTGCTTGATATGTATGAATTATGGCGAATCTTATGATTGATTAGTGTGATTTGAGTTTTTTCTTATGTTATAGTGGATGGTTGGTCGTATGGTGTCAAGTATATTTGCCCGGTATAGTAAATTGTATGTGTGTACTATGGGGTTCGGTATAAAGTTTTTGTTTGGTCGGTGTGGACAGTATGGCTCAGAAATGCTTAAGTTATAATTGGTGGTTTGGTTGGTCTGCATTTTGGGTGATGTGTCTAGAACATTTTTCTAGTGTTAATCATGTGTTAATAATGATGCTCAATCTTGTTTTCTGGTTGAAGTAGATTTTATGAGTGGGCCATGCTTGAGTTACAGTGGATGGTATGGTTGCTTGGTAATTTTGGGTGATATGGCTTCTAGTAGGCCTATATTTTCCAGGTGTCAATTGCTACTTTTGGTATGCATGAATTATAGTGGATGGTATGGCTATTTGGTATGTTGGGTGGTGCAGTTTGCTGTATATTTGTCTGGTGTTAGTAGGTAATGTAGTTATATCACATGGTATGGACAGCGTGTATTTTTTGGTATGACTAGTGTGTCCTATAGGGCTATGGCATGCTTGAATTATAGTGGTTCATGGCCAGTCAGTATAATTGGCTGGGGTAGGTCGGTAGCATATAGGGTATGGTTGGCAAATACATTGATACCGTGGTATCTGATATGGTTTTTGTATGGCGTGGACCATGTTTGCTTTGCATGGTTGTTGTATGCTTCAGTAGTAGTAAGTGGAATGGTGACTAGTATATTTGTCTGGTGTCAGGCGCTAGAGAAGATGGAATGGGCAGTGGGTATTTTTTGGAAAGGTCGGTGTGAACTAAATGTTTGAGGTATACTCGACATAGTGGCTGGTATGGATGTTGAGAATATTTGTCTTGTTTTGGTTGGTATAGCAGATGGTATAGGCAGCTGGTATTCTTGTATAATGTTGTTCGGTATTGTTTTTGGTGTGGTTGATATGGGCTGTATGGTTGAGCTATGCTAAAGTTGGAATACATGATGGAACCCGAGTACATTTGTGTTGTATTAGTAGCTAATGGTGGTATAGGTGGTAGGTATGATAGTGTTATGGGCTTGTCTGAACTAGTATATTTGCTTGGTACACTTAAGTTATGGTGGATATTATGGTTGGTGTATTTGATGGTATGGAAGATTAGTATGACTGAGTCTTTCTGGTGTGGCATGGGTGCATACAAGGGTATGACATGACTGGTTTTTATGTTGGGTGGTCTGGCATCAGTCGGTAATGTTAGTTTGGCAGACTGTGTGAGATGGTAGGAATGTTTGTGTTATGGGTAGTTACAGTCGGTTCACGACTGGAAGAAACTTTTGAAAATCAACCTTTGAAAAAACACCCTAGCCGTTAGTTACATGCATATAACATTACAAACAGTGGCGAGCGCGGATACAGTTATGCCGTTAGGTTGCCAGCACAAAGAGAGGAAATAGTTCCAAAGTTTTAACATAATTTTTAATTTATCGCATACAAATGGGCTTCAAAAAGACTTGTATCTTATTATGCCAATTATTAATGAGGTGATGCTAACGTATTTAGATTTCAATATTTCTTGCATAGTCACATGATCACGCTCAAGGTGAAAGTAGAGCGGCCATTTGTTTACAAACCTTCGTTCCATGTGTTGTTGGTGAGATGTGGTTGACACACGTGCCAGAGAATTTGTGCTATTATCTTGTTAAACCTATAATAATTCATTTATTGGTTTTTTTTTTACTAATATCCGCTCTTTATTATTTATCGTTGTGCCGATTCCATTCGTTTCTAATACCTGTATAAGAGATTACCGTAGTGCGTTCTCACGTGTTTAATATTTTTTAAAATTTATTTCAGGTTTGCTTAAAATTTTATTTACTCTATTTTACGTTGTATGTTGCGGTAGTTTTTGTGTGCAGTCATGAGTTCTAGTAAGGTGAAGAAAAGAGAAGTCACCACTCATCAATGCCAACAGGACATCATTAACCTCACCGAATCGTTGTACTCCCTAATTAGGCGAGGGGAAATGAAACCGTGCAACGTCGCGGAAAGAGCGGCAGAAATGTTGAACCTCTCCAGATCCACAGAGCTAAGGTATGTTAAAAAATATATATAGTATTAACCATTGCGTTTGCAAGTTGTGTGTGTTAAGGTCAATTATGTTGGCCTACGAAATGTGCTTACAAGAAAATAAAGAAAGTTTGTTAATAACTTGATAACGTCGTCGAACGTTGTCTACGTGTCTTTTTAACGTTTTATTAGGTAATTATTAAGTTTAGGGACTTTTCTGTAAAAATTAAAATAATCCACTCTACTAATGATGCAGAACACGAATATACGAGGGGCATTAACGTCCGACTAATTTCGTAACATGTACCCACCTAATCTAACAGAACCTAACCCCACGATGGGTGAATCACTATTTTACATTTTTCAACTAACCTAGGATTGTTGGGTTTTACACTAACCTAGGATTTTTGGATTTTACACTAACCCAGGATTGTAGGGTTATATAGACTCAAATGTGAGTGTATGAATCACCTAACCAATAGGTGGTATTACAATTTGTAATTAAAAATTAAAACTACTTTGTGTTGGAATTTGTGTACCCCTGTGAGGGATTCTTCATAAACAACCCAATATATATAGTGGAAATTTATTATAAACACAACTGACAATGGTAAGGAAAATTGCCTCTATAGTGAGTTTGTTATAGTCAATTAATTTTATATAGGTTATGGAGAGATGGTGCATTTTAAGATTCTGAAGAAACTGCTTGTTTTGTATTTAGAAGATACATTGCAGCATTAATTGCCATTGTTATAAATCACTAAATAGATTACAGTCAATATAACTGGAACTTCCCCTACTATTAAAAATATCTGTATCACTTCGCTAAACACGAGAGGACATCGTAATCGATGAAATCGCAGTCATTATCTTTTAAGAAAACAATTGTGTATTAATGCATTTCCCCAACACCGCTGTTCTACAGCCATTGTCTTTTAGTTATTGTAAATTATCTGTGTCATATTTTTCACTTTCAGTGCTGCATAGCCAACCTAATTTGTATAATTTAAAAAGGACCATAATTCAGTTTCTGGTATCAACTACAGTTACTGATACCAAAAACATACAAGGGTCATCGTCATGGACAATGCACCATATCACAGCACACAGGTGTGAGCTCCAACCTTTTGTTTTTGAATAAATAAAATATTTATATTGTTTGTGCTATGTTAGATTCTGTGTTGGTCAACACAGATCAGGAAAACTGTTACATGTAATATGATAAAAAGTTTAAGAATGCCGAGCACAGTAGTTATAGACATTCTTATCACGTTCACATTATAGAAGTCTCCAATCATACATTTGGTATCCAATAAATACTATGCAACCAACCAACTATTTAAAAGTTTATATTTTGGAAATAATTGTGCTTAATTCAAACATTCTATACAACATACATACTGTTGGCAACATTCGAGAGTAGTACATTTTAATTTGTTGTATCGTGTGGTGATTTCAGCTGGAGAAGTTACCCAACAGTAGCTGGAGGAAGGATGCCATCATCAATTGGCTGCAGGAGCATAACATTCCGTTTGCTGTATTCTTTTTTTGCAAAATCTTTTTGTGTAGTGTTAAATTGTAGGATAATGTTGTTTAGCATTGCTTTATAGCATTATATGCAAAGTAGCAGTCTACATCAGAGAGCCGCTATTGAAGCATGTCATTTTTTTTAATATTTGGTTTCTAATTTTTGGAGTGAAGATGGATGTATTCATTTTTTTTATATAGTTGCTGCTGTGTTGAGTTGTTTATGTACTTTTTTGTTTTGATCTATGGTAATTTTGTAGCAAATGGAATCACTAAATAAAATCCATAAGTTATTACCGGTACTTCTAACTAACAAATAAATAAACAGTATTTATAAGTACTGCAACTTATGCCTTTAGGATGTTTTAAGTTAATGCAAACTGGAGATGTTAGAATACACCATTGTCAGCTTCTTTAGTTATTGTAAACAACAGTTCTCTCTAATATTTTGTTTACTGGAGCCACATTATTTAGTTATGTTTAATTTGTTATTGTCATTTCTTTACAAAATCTGTGGCACACTTATTTTGTTCCTTCTCAAAGCATATGCTTAGTAACATGTTTCAATTTAATTGTTTGAATATTAGACATTAGTGAAACCAATGTCTTTTCGTATTAGTTTTAAGTTAGATTTTTGTTTGGAAAAATATTTTAAGATAGCAACAGAGGTTAATAGCATTAAATACGGGCCCGGAGCCCAACTAAAACATAAACACAGCGGCCTACCGCCGGCTCAATTATTTGAACAAAGTCTGTCTGGTTGTATTTTTGTTGCAAACCCACTATAAGAGTTAGGGGAACTTCGGTTCCTGACCTTGTGACAGCACGGCCATCCGGGGGCTTATGAGAGATTGGCGGTGCCATGTTTATGTTGTTGGATGGACTCCTTGATTGTTGACACATTTCAATGCAAAGTTTTGTGCCACATCTATAATATGTAATCAAAGTGAAATTTTTCTCCCCCACCCAACCCACCAGTCAAAATCAAACCTACACACACACACACATACGAAACATCAAATTTTTAATACTAGCATTTTTGGGTTTATAGAATGAAATGTTTTTCGCTTGCATCGCATATTCTTTTGTGTGAGATTCTCAAGATTAAAAACTTTACGCTTGTGGATTATCCATTAATAATATATACATAACTTTTATAATGGGTACGTGGAAGTACGAACACATGTACACACACACAGTGGAATGTAAACATTGCATGTAAACATTACCATGTGACTGCCACATGGCAATGTTTGTTTACATTTGGCGGAAGGATACGAAATAGGCTTGAAAGTAGATCTTTAGCAGGGCTTCACGAAAGTCTCTTCCAGTCGTGAACTGACTATAGTTAGATATAGTTGTTTCCAAGACAGTGTCTTGGCAGGGAGCCGGGAGCCAGAAGCTTGGTAAGGAAATGACAAACCTCATGTGTTTGCATTCTGCTTCGGCGGCGGCCATCTTGGCAGCCAGTACCATTAGAAAGCGGCCATCTTGGCAACCAGTGCCAAAATTTGCCAAAATTAGCAAAAGATTGCAAATTTTTTTTCCAAAAATTAATTATTAAAACATTACTTTTTTACAAAATTAATGTTTTAAAAAGTTTGATTCAATATTTCAAAATATTGATTTAATATTTCAAAAAATTTATTTAACTTTTTAAAAGTTCCAAACAATTATTTTTTCTCATGCATTCCCTGGTGGCCATGTTTGTTCATGGAGACTCCCTAAGCCATCGCCAAGGAGACAGCCATGTTGGTTGTGGCTCCCGAAGACGCCGCCCAGCCGTTATGTCTGGCTCTGGCAATCAAGGGGGGCTGCCACGGTGACGCAATGGGAAGAGCGCAACTTCACGCTCTTGCATTCACGCACCGACGATGATGACGGCTCTCAACAGAGAGCTTTGGGACTTCACGCTCATGCATGCCAATGGAAGGGTGCCGCGGTGATGCAATGGGTAGAGCACAACTTCACGCTCTTGCATTCATGCACCAATGGCAGCGGCTCCCAACAGAGAGCTTCGGGACTTCACGCTCATGCATTCCAATGGAAGGGTTCCACGGTGATGTAATGGGTAGAGCGCAACTTCACGCTCTTGCATTCACGCTTCACGCTCTTGCATTCACGCTTCACGCTCTTGCATTCATGCACCGACGATGATGGCTCCCAACAGAGAGCTTCGGGACTTCACGCTCATGCATTCCAATAAAAGGGTGTCACGGTGATGTAATGGGTAGAGCGCAACTTCACACTCTTGCATTCATGCACCGACGATGGTGGCTCCCAACAGAGGTACCAGCCAGGACATAGCTTCGGGACTTCACGCTCATGCATTCCTATGGAAGGGTGCTGTGGTGATGTAATGGGTAGAGCGCAACTTCATGCTCTTGCATTCATACACTGACGATGGCAGCTCCCAACAGAGGTGCCAGTCAGGACATAGCTTCGGGACTTCATGCTCTCGCATTCAAGGGGGACTCGGTGACGCAATAGGTGGAGCATAAATTCATGCTCTTGCATTCACGCACCGATGGTGGTGGCTCCCAACAGAGACGCCAGCTAGGACATAGCTTCAGGGGTGAGACTTCATGCTCTTGCATTCCAATGGAAGGGTACCATGGTGTTGCAATGGGTAGAGCACAACTTCACGGTCTTGCATTCACGCACCGACGATAGTGGCTCCCAACAGAGATGGCACCCAGGACATAGATTCGGGACTTCACGCTCTTGCATTCCATTGGAAGGGTGCCACAGTGATACAATGGGTAGAGCGCAACTTCATGCTCTTGCATTCACGCACCGACGATGGCTCCCAACAGAAACGCCAGTCAGAACATAGCTTTGGGGGGCTATGGGACTTCTCGCTCTTGCATTCCATTGGAAGGGTGCCGTGGTAATGCAATGGGTAGAGTGCAACTTCATGGTCTTGTATTAACGCACCGACGATAGTGGCTCCCAACAGAGACGGCAACCAGGACATAGCTTCGGAGGCTACGGGACACCACACTCTCGCATTCCATAGCAAGGGTGCCATGGTGATATAATGGGTAGACCACAAATCCATGCTCTTGCATTCACGCACCGACATCGGCTCCCAAAAGAGACGCCAGGCCATAGCTTCGGGAGCTATGGGATATGATGCTCTCGCATTCCATAGCAAGGGTGCCGCGGTTATGTAATGGGTAGAGCACAACTTCATGCTCTTGCATTCACACACCGACGACGGCTCCCAACAGAGACTCCAGCCAGGACATAGCTTCGGGAGCTACGGGACACCATGCTCTCGCATTCCATAGCAAGGGTGCTGCGGTTATGTAATGAGTAGAGCGCAACTTCACACTCTTGCATTCAAACACCGACGACGGCTCCCAACAGAGACTCCAGCCAGGACATAGCTTCGGGAGCTACGGGACACCATGCTCCCGCATTCCATAGCAAGGGTGCCGCGGTTATGTAATTGGTAGAGCGCAACTTCATGCTCTTGCATTAATGCACCGACGATAGTGGCTCCCAACAGAGATGGCAGCCAGGACATAGCTTCGGAGGCTACGGGACACCACACTCTCGCATTCCATAGCAAGGGTGCCATGGTGATGCAATGGGTAGACCACAAATCCATGCTCTTGCATTCACGCACCGACATCGGCTCCCAAAAGAGACGCCAGGCCATAGCTTCGGGAGCTATGGGATATGATACTCTCGCATTCCATAGCAAGGGTGCCGCGGTTATGTAATGGGTAGAGCACAACGTCATGCTCTTGCATTCACACACCGACGACGGCTCCCAACAGAGACTCCAGCCAGGACATAGCTTCAGGAGCTACGGGACACCATGCTCTCGCATTCCATAGCAAGGGTGCTGCGGTTATGTAATGGGTAGAGCGCAACTTCACACTCTTGCATTCACACACACAGAACGACTCCCAACAGAGAAGAGAGCCAGGCCATAGCTTCGGGAGCTACGGGACATGACGCTCTCGCATTCCATAGCAAGGGTGCCGCGGTTATGTAATGGGTAGAGCGCAACTTCACACTCTTGCATTAACACACACAGAACGACTCCCAACAGAGAAGACAGCCAGGACATAGCTTCGGGAGCTACAGGACACCATGCTCTCGCATACAATTGCAAGAGTGCCGCAGTGTTGTAATGGGTAGAGTGCAACTCCATGCTCTTGCATTCACAGAGATGCCTGCCAGGACATAGCTTCGGGGGGCTACGAGACCGCATGCTCTCGCATTCCATAGCAAGGGTGCCGCGGTGATGCAATGGGTAGAGCGCAACTCCATGTTCTTGCATTCACACACTGACAGCGGCTCCCAATAGAGACGTCAGCCAGGACATCGGGACTTCACGCTCTAGAATTTCATGGCAATGGGGGGGCGCAGTAGGTAGTGGATAGAGTGCATGTTAAAACATCGCGCTCTCGCATTCACGGGGAGGGCAGACGTGTCCTGATAGAGACACCTGCCTTGGGCTACGGGACTTCACGCTCTAGTATTCCATTTTAATTTGTGCTGCGGTGATGCAATGGGTAGAGCGCAACTTAATGCACCCCCATTCACAGGGGAGGGGGCAGACATGTCCCGAGAGAGACGCCTGCCTCGGGCTACAAGACTTCATGCCCTTGCATTCCATATCAATGGGGGTGGTGCCATGGTGATGCAATGGGTAGAGCGCATGTTAAAACTTCATGCTCACGTTAGGCGGTGCGTTTGCAGCTATGGAGAAGAAAAAATTAACAATGTAGGCGATAAAGTTAGTAGTCTCGCTCGAAACTAGACGGAACGGATAGATGACTAGTTAAATGGCACCCTTTAGCATTCCATTTCGACGGGGGCCTCGGTATAGTAGTGGATAGAGTACACACTTCATGCTCCTGCATGCACAGGGCAGGGGGTAGGCGTGTCCCTAAGAGAGAGACGGCCGTCACACCTCCATGACATATATATGCTGCAGCCCGGCTGTACGATCAGTCAGTACGCAAAAAAAAAAAAGAAGTCATGCAGCATACTTACATACACATACGCGCGCTCCCACTTCCAAGACACATGTGGCAGGCCGCATCGAGAAAATACGTGTGAATGTGAAGAGAGACGTGCCGAGGCACTGGGAGCCAGGAAGAGGGAGGACGCATGCACACACCGGACGACTTTCAAGGCCGTCAGCGTAAAGTAGTTCTCGCATCCCAAGAGGGGCCGAGGCGATGCAACGGATAGATCGGACGTCGCGGCAGCTGAGTCGTGTCCCAAGAAGAAGTATTAAAAAACAAACTCGAATTTGCTTTAAAATAATAATAATAATATTACTTTATAGCCCCCCGTCTCGCCGAGAGAAAAAGAAACACACATTTACACGGTTTTACAGTCACTCTTTTGGCACGAGAGCGATGGAAATATACATATATTGTGCATGCAAAGCCGGGAGGGTGATCTCAGAGTCTTCCGAAATCCGAGTATACTTAAATTGTTTCATACTTTCACATGTACAGCAGACCGTCCGTTATAGGTCTTGCTTCCACGACGTATCACGATGCTTAGAAAGGCGTATTTATTACGCACATCCCAGCCCCCCGACGTGAGTTTCGGAAATGTATATATTTAAGCCTACAATGCGAAGAGACATATGAAGCATAAAATGTAAGCTATCGCGGTAATAAAGTGAGAACGCCACAACACATATATGAACCTAACATGCTATGCGAGGCTGTCGTTCACTGAGGAAAGCTGAAACATGCAATACAAATTGACATGTGTATAGTATATATATGCGAACATCACATAAAATGAAGATCATTCTGTTGTCGAGCGCTGCTTTGAAAAGCAGTCTTGTTTACAACAATATGAAGACAGAATCAATGGATGAAGACTCACCATCGACAACATCGGCATCAACAGCAAGGTACACTGAAGAGCCACCACATGCATTACGATATCATCGTAACTACTACAATCGTGCACCCTGCTTTAATATGTGGACGGAACCAATAGCGGAAGATTTACCGTCTACAACCTGGCCAACAGGAAGGGGTCCTGAAGAGCTGATGCAAGCGATACGCCATCAATGTAACCCCATTTAGAAATACTTTTAACACAAGGTATAGTTCACGTCGGCATGAAAGTTGCCATTGCATGTTCAGCCCGGCATACAAACCGTTCCACTGTGATACCTGTGATGTCATGTTTGCCCGAAGTGTTAGTGTGTATAGACATAACAATACATCCAAAGGCTATGTTCGTAGCTCATCAGGAAGCGAGTGCAAGTATTGCGGCAAGAAATTCAGGAAGCGTTGCTGGACCAAACAACATGAAGATAGCAACTGTAAATTTGCCACCGTCTACAAGACCTACCCATGCGATAACTGCAGTGCAGTATATTCGAATAAGAGCCACTTGAATGCTCACAGAAGATATTGTTGTTCTTCTAAATCAGTCAACATAAAGGTTTCGCTCGAATGAACACAATGTTGAGCATGTATCAAATGTGATTATGTATTTGTATTATGTCAAGTCTGAAGGTAAAAGTATGTAAATGATTTCGGTGTTATTCATTTATGTTTATCCTTGTCAATATTAAGTTCACCTCCTACTCTGAGAAAAACCAGATTTTGACAAAAGTCGAAAATATAATTAACTGTAAAAAATACCATCACCATCAGTCCTACAACACAAGGACGACAGCTCGAGTCATCGCTAACACGGCTAGCTCTTAACAACCAAACATAGAATTGAAAAATTAACGATGTTATACACTACCAGACTATTCTGGACAGTACAACAGACTAGCAAATAACGTCCTTACAAACCAACTGAAATGGTCCAATACATTCAGTGTACAACACTAGCAACAGAACGCGACTGTTGTCATATACTGTGGAATATGTGAGACAGCTCAGATGGTTGGGTGACGACGCAAGCGCCATGCAGATCTTGTCAAGTTTAACGAATAACACTAGCCAACAGAGAGTTATGTAAGGCTCCAAAGGTCACACAGCTCCTGCTAGGCGCACGATAGCCTTCAGCCGGCATGACTGAATTCCAACGTGCAGAACACTTACCTATGTGTAGAAACACAGATTGGATCCTAGTACTCTGACTCAGAGGTATCTAACAACCTACTATCATGGAAGAACATTCATGTAGGCGTCTCTACGGGGAACATTTTTTCAAACTCCTACACGAGTGGGAAAATATTGTAAGTCCTAAAAGAGTTCAAATTTTTTCTAAGCACAACAAGAGTGAATAAATATTGAAAGACTTTTTAGAGGTATGCATTTTTCTAAGTCGTACATATTTGGTTGGCCGAGAATAAGGTGCAAGATATCACCGGTGTCGTGTCTAAACTTGGTCTTATGACGTCAGGAGAGTCGGTTACTCTGTAATTTAAAATATATATATTTATTAGGGGACTGGAATGTTTAATTATTTATTTATTTACAATCGTCGGGTTTCTGGTGTGTTTACATAGGCGTTTACTCTAAAGGTTCGTGATTAATACAACTTAAAATACCAGGGTTTTTTTTTCACCTCGGGATATCGTTTCAATTCAGAAATATATATGAAGCACTGTTCGGGGCATGAAGTGTACTATCTTAAGTTCGTTACTGGGCAATTTTTTCCCTCCTGTTTCTGTANTCTTAAGTTCGTTACTGGGCAATTTTTTCCCTCCTGTTTCTGTAATGGGTGGCCTGTTTTCTCTTATCTTAATTTTGTTTCATGCGTGCGCACGCGTGTGTGTATATATCTATATATAACATAGGTGCAAAAATGTCTTAGTTTTTCCCGTCGCAACAAATGTTAAATATTTTTTTCATGAAAGGATGTTTACACTCGTATTTGCAAATGTTAGAGGGTAGAATATTCTGTTAGATTTTTTCCTCTCAAACAGTTTAACATTAATTTACGACTCTGTACGTGGGCATAGAAGTATTTCTAAGTATATGCATCAATGGATGAAATGACTCGTTCGTTGGATTAGTGAGAGAATATTAATTACCGTGTTCGGTATATATTCCTAGAGTTATCAGACTGGCCAAACGCATCGTGAGCGAAATGGTAGTTTTAAATACCTATAAAATGCAGAATATTTACTCGGTATGCCAGAAATATGAAAGGAATTTCTAATATGAAATAAATCTTTATGCTCAATATTGTGATTTTTTTTTNACTCGGTATGCCAGAAATATGAAAGGAATTTCTAATATGAAATAAATCTTTATGCTCAATATTGTGATTTTTTTTTAAGTTAATACTACACATTTGCCTGCATTACGTGTTGCAATTTTTTAAATATTTTTCGTCCTCGAAACGTGGCTGCCTCGTGATTCCGAAAGCCCAATGCTGCGGATTCTATGTGAGAGAAAATGGCGCAACCTCCTTCCTCTTATAATGAACATATAAATATAAATGTTTTTATTCGTGACTGTATTANACTCGGTATGCCAGAAATATGAAAGGAATTTCTAATATGAAATAAATCTTTATGCTCAATATTGTGATTTTTTTTTTAAGTTAATACTACACATTTGCCTGCATTACGTGTTGCAATTTTTTTAATATTTTTCGTCCTCGAAACGTGGCTGCCTCGTGATTCCGAAAGCCCAATGCTGCGGATTCTATACNGCTGCCTCGTGATTCCGAAAGCCCAATGCTGCGGATTCTATACGAGAGAAAATGGCGCAACCTCCTTCCTCTTATAATGAACATATAAATATAAATGTTTTTATTCGTGACTGTATTAGATTCTCGTAAAATAGTAGCGTGAGTTTACATTATCTAGGTGGTGTGCAAGCTACAATAATAGTAAAAAAAATGTTAATACTATTTTGAGACGGAGATAGTTGCTAGAGCTAGCGGGAACAAAGTACTCAACCAAGAAACCATCCCGGCATTCACCTGGAGTGCTTTTTAAAATAGAAATTCCCGCCGAACGAGTTTAGTATCGAACCCGGGTCCCCTTGAACATGGGTCTTCCCTGGTGTTGACTTGTGCGTGCAGATAACTGTGTTTATTATCCTACGAATTGAAGTTGGCTTGTGTGAGAAACAAAACAAGCTGCTGGAGCGACAAGCCTCCCCCCGGCGGTCAGTGCGCTAGGGCAAAGTCCAATTCAACACCTGGTGCAGCGCGGCTGACCGTGTGCAAGAGCTCAGATTACGACTGCACTGTGCCTCTCGTTTACTTCTGTAATGGGACTCCTGACCACTTCTTTAAGTATGCTTTTGTCTTAATAGTTTTTTGATGCTTCTATCAGTCTCGCCTGAAATTGGGATATTTCGGGCTCTGTGTGTGTGTGTTGGACGTATGAGCAAGTGGAGAATGATCGCCCCCCTCCCCCTTAATTTTTTAGTTTCACAGAATCACAATGTAACTTTGGTTTCGCAGCAATTAATACAAAAATTCATATTTGATTTTTTCTATACGAAAAAAAACAAAGATGGAGTTCGAGCCAGAATTTATTAACAAAAAAATTTCCATAGAGTTAATTTTCTACATTCGAAAGGAATTAACATATCTAAAATTGCCTGGTCTCCGTAGTGCACTGGCTGCAATATGCTATATTTTTTGCGCACCTGTGAAGTCTTTCCTTATATGTGTTGACGATGTTGAAGTGTGGTGAATGCGAGATGCATGCGTGTCTTTGCTGGAATTCGTATTGTGGCATAAATCTGCATGGTGGACTAGCATATTGGGAATAAAACTATGTTTTAATTCAAGTAATTCATAAAGAGTGAATACTACTTACACTTGCTAGATTAGAGGCCCCAAATATATACATACACATGTTCGCATGTCACTTTTCATTCGGCTAAAGTCACGTAGAAGTGTGTTGGACTCTGAGGAGGAGAGTGGGAGTGTTTTACCACTGATCATATATATCTCTTAATGGAGCGAGAGCACGCGAATGCATGAAAATACTGAAATTTGTTTNGTTTTAATTCACGTAATTCATAAAGAGTGAATACTACTTACACTTGCTAGATTAGAGGCCCCAAATATATACATACCCATGTTCGCATGTCACTTTTCATTCGGCTAAAGTCACGTAGAAGTGTGTTGGACTCTGAGGAGGAGAGTGGGAATGTTTTACCACTGATCATATATATCTCTTAATGGAGCGAGAGCACGCGAATGCATGAAAATACTGAAATTTGTTTNATGTTTTACCACTGATCATATATATCTCTTAATGGAGCGAGAGCACGCGAATGCATGAAAATACTGAAATTTGTTTGCCGAAGGTAACTGTTTTTTATGATTTTTTACTTGTGGTGGGTGAACCTTTACGCTAGCGTCTCCTCACGGTATATAATATTTCCCCTGTAAAACTTACTATATGTGCATTATTTATGCGTATAAGGAGTTTTATATGCTGACAATAGGTGCTAGAAAAATCGCCGCACGTGGAGTAACTATATGGGTATTTTTTCCCGCGGCTTAAATTTCCTAATGTACTGATTTTAAGCTTGGGAGGAAATGTTTTTAATGATGAGCGTCTATGTCTGTGTTAGGGGAATTAATAGGATCCTTCACTGTGCGTATCGCATACCGTGAAAGGTAGCAAAGTGATTTTAACTCTGTTTTTGGTGTTTTAGAGAAATTATTACTTTATAAAAAGCAGTACAACGCATCCGTACACGACACATAATTTTTTTTACAAATCCATAGTTAATTTTTAAAATAATAACGTTTGTAAATGTAAAATATATTCGTTATGTGAGTGACAACTAGAGTCTGATTGAATAGTTTTTCTTTAAATTATTGTTTGAAACACATTTATTTATGCACACACATAACAATATTATTATTATTATTCTGCATAATACATGCATATTTTTCTTATAGATGTTTCTTCTCTGAGTATTGGAGGGCATTACGCAACTAACATTTTTNTGCATAATACATGCATATTTTTCTTATAGATGTTTCTTCTCTGAGTATTGGAGGGCATTACGCAACTAACATTTTTTAAAAATGTACCATAGGTTCCTCATAGTCTTATTTTTAACTAGTTGTGCCCACGGCTCCGCTCGCGTGGACTACAGAATTATTGTTTGGATTTTTTTTTATAAAGTGGAATTTTACTTAGTGTTAATTATGAGATAAATAAACACTAGACAAATGTTTTAAATTTAAACATAGTTTTATTTTTTACATTCTAATATTTTTCATGAAGTCATTAGTTGATTTTTTCTTTTTCTAATATAAAGACATATATTTTATCGCAGGGCCTCTTTTAACACAACATTTCTAGTCTTTTTACTGGCGCAAGTACATACAAATTGCTACTGCAACTGACACACGAACATGCGACATATAATTGTCCATGTGAAAAGCATGGCTGTCGGAGGTCAACTCCAGCAAATTTCAGGGTTTGGCCTTGTGACTTATTTATAGTCGTAGCAAAACAAACCCTGATCGGAAATTGGAGACGCTTAAACTGGAAAGGTATATCTATTGGAATCATGGGTATTCTGAGTAGTAAGATTTTTTCGCCAGTACCGGTGCCACTCATAATAGTTACCACAATAACATAATCCCTCAAACTGTTTACTTGTAGGCGAGTGCCACTGCACAATTTTGGAGGGCTTATGCTCCGTATTAACATGATTGTTGCGCCAATTTTTACAGCAAGAGCGTGAACAGGCAAACTGGAAGGATTTAGGGAATTCAAGAATCCAGTCGGATAGTGGACTGCTTCTTCCTCTTCAACAACAGTGTTCACATACGTGTACGATCGGGAAGTTGATATTTCATTTTTTTATGTTAAGATAGCACGCTCTTGGAACCATGTCAGAGGCTTGGTTGTGATTCTTGGACACCTCAGAAATTAAATTGTAAAAACGCTTATTAGTATTTTTCTGTTATAGATAGATATATGCAACCGCGGAGTTTTTTTTTAAGGTATTTTCATTCTACAAAATTCTTTACTGCANTGCATAATACATGCATATTTTTCTTATAGATGTTTCTTCTCTGAGTATTGGAGGGCATTACGCAACTAACATTTTTAAAAAATGTACCATAGGTTCCTCATAGTCTTATTTTTAACTAGTTGTGCCCACGGCTCCGCTCGCGTGGACTACAGAATTATTGTTTGGATTTTTTTATAAAGTGGAATTTTACTTAGTGTTAATTATGAGATAAATAAACACTAGACAAATGTTTTAAATTTAAACATAGTTTTATTTTTTACATTCTAATATTTTTCATGAAGTCATTAGTTGATTTTTTCTTTTTCTAATATAAAGACATATATTTTATCGCAGGGCCTCTTTTAACACAACATTTCTAGTCTTTTTACTGGGCGCAAGTACATACAAATTGCTACTGCAACTGACACACGAACATGCGACATATAATTGTCCATGTGAAAAGCATGGCTGTCGGAGGTCAACTCCAGCAAATTTCAGGGTTTGGCCTTGTGACTTATTTATAGTCGTAGCAAAACAAACCCTGATCGGAAATTGGAGACGCTTAAACTGGAAAGGTATATCTATTGGAATCATGGGTATTCTGAGTAGTAAGATTTTTTCGCCAGTACCGGTGCCACTCATAATAGTTACCACAATAACATAATCCCTCAAACTGTTTACTTGTAGGCGAGTGCCACTGCACAATTTTGGAGGGCTTATGCTCCGTATTAACATGATTGTTGCGCCAATTTTTACAGCAAGAGCGTGAACAGGCAAACTGGAAGGATTTAGGGAATTCAAGAATCCAGTCGGATAGTGGACTGCTTCTTCCTCTTCAACAACAGTGTTCACATACGTGTACGATCGGGAAGTTGATATTTCATTTTTTGATGTTAAGATAGCACGCTCTTGGAACCATGTCAGAGGCTTGGTTGTGATTCTTGGACACCTCAGAAATTAAATTGTAAAAACGCTTATTAGTATTTCTCTGTTATAGATAGATATATGCAACCGCGGAGTTTTTTTTTAAGGTATTTTCATTCTACAAAATTCTTTACTGCANTTCTGTTATAGATAGATATATGCAACCGCGGAGTTTTTTTTTAAGGTATTTTCATTCTACAAAATTCTTTACTGCATTATATTGGTCCATCTTTAACGGTTTAGACAGCGTTTTGCAAGAGAGAGCGCTGGCGCAAACTTTTTTCCTACTTGATTCACTATATTCGTCACTGCTTATTCCTTATGGTTCTTTGCGTAACAAAATATATACTAAAATCTGGCCAGATATAAATTTAAAAAAGCAAATAAATCAGATACGTGGTTCTCGACTGATAAGCGCACTAGCAGACAGACAGAGAGACGTTGAGTTTTATAATATGTATAGATGTACCACGGGTTATCATAACTCCACAAACTTAGGACTTAGGTGTTGCACGAGGCACAGCGATATCTTTGATTTATGCACTCGTGAAGTCTTGTGGCGCACGTCTCGACTAGCTGTCGAAACGACGGGCAGCGGTTATGCTTGTGAAGGTCTACAAAGTTCGTCCCGATGGGGCACGCATTGCGAGTCGCCGACTCTTGGCGTCTTCCAAACACATACACAGAAAAATAGGGAATAATGGCAGAGTCCAGTATTGCCGGAATTTCCTCGTACGGAATATTCCTTTCGTCCCGACTTAGTCCGTGCGTTTAGTGCGTCGGTAGGCGGTACTCCTGTTGTATGGTGCTACCATGGACAGGGCAGTAAAAAGTGAAAATTTTGGTTTTCTCGTCTTTGTCAATGTATGAGATGGCGATCTGCTTGATGGTGTACGAGTCCAACGAGTTAAAACCTTGCATGTTGCAAAACATTTTTGTTTTACACTAGATGTTTGTTTGATATATAAAAAATTTAGGTTCCCATGCACGCACCGAGTTTCAAAAATGTATTACAATGCCATTTAAAACTTCAGCTAGGGCCATACATATCGGATACTTGTGTTCTGGGTTGGTTTCCACGCCGGGTAGTGCTTGCCAGTAAATTTCTTGAAGGNGGCCATACATATCGGATACTTGTGTTCTGGGTTGGTTTCCACGCCGGGTAGTGCTTGCCAGTAAATTTCTTGAAGGGGAGCTTCTTCCACGGTTACATCTTGCGAGCAGATAACTTGCACGTGGACGTCGTCTTCTACTGGGAGGGTGTTTTNGGAGCTTCTTCCACGGTTACATCTTGCGAGCAGATAACTTGCACGTGGACGTCGTCTTCTACTGGGAGGGTGTTTTCAACAGGGACGTCATCTTAAACGGGGAAGTCGTCTTCCATGGGCGGAGACGTCGCGAGGGCAGCTCGGCAGGCCTTTGCATCAACCACTTCGATGCGGCGTGTCGGGAACTGAGGTGGTGCAGCCCTCGAAACACTCCTTGCATGGAAGGCAGTTCCGCATGTCTTCGTCCTGCTGCAGGTAGTACGGCAAATACTTGAATATGGTCGAAATNACTTCGATGCGGCGTGTCGGGAACTGAGGTGGTGCAGCCCTCGAAACACTCCTTGCATGGAAGGCAGTTCCGCATGTCTTCGTCCTGCTGCAGGTAGTACGGCAAATACTTGAATATGGTCGAAATTTCGTAAGGTGCGTAGACCAGGAGAAATTCTTTCAGCAGGTACGGTAACTCGTTTCGTTTGTCCAAGGTACTAAGAGATCGCACCCTTCTAAATGCCAAAATGGCCAAAAGGATTATATGACCGCTCGGACAACACGCGTACGTTTCTAAGAGTGAGCTTGGGGGTGCGTTTTCTAAAGAGTTTTTATGTGTCTTATAAAGAGTTTTTAAGGGGGAAAAAATGGTCCGCCCTCGCCATTTAAGTAGGCCACCGATTGGTCGGAATGACAGTTTACGAACACACCTGAGTAATTAGCCAATGAAAAACNTGGTCGGAATGACGGTTTACGAACACACCTGAGTAATTAGCCAATATAATTGGCGGAGCAAATAAATATATCGGAAGGGGGTGGAGGGAAACCGACTTATTGGTCGAACGAAGGTTTTCGAAAACACTAGAGTAATTAGCCAATCAGAAACATTGTCGGAGCACTTAAATATATGAGAAGGGGGTGGGCAATTAGCCAACGAAAATCAGGGATGGAGCAACTGGTCAATTAAATATATTGAAAGGGGGTAGGGGAGGGTCTCAGTCGTCTGCTGGGTGCGGTGGTGGGCACAGTACCAGCAATGTAAAACAAATTACAATCGAAAAACCAAGATGGCAGTTTAACGACTGTGATAGACAAACTCCAGTAATGTATAAACAAATGACAAACGAAAAAACAAGATGGCGGACGGTGACTGTGACACTTAACAAGATGGTGGACTGCACCTATCAAGATGATGGAATGACTATGGGTGGAATGTGGCATAAGGGACCTCTGGGAAATTTAATTTTTTTTCCGATGCTTTGGTCCCAGGTCCCGGTGTGTCGAAGTACTCATAATGCCTTTACTCGTAAACGATTTGTATGTTAAAAAAATTAATGTGCCTTAATGATGCAATATTTTACTCGTAGGATACAATAATATTTTTGGCAACTCTTTTCCAAAAATCGTTAGTCAAACAAAAATTTTTTACATATGATAGAAATACTGTAGATTTGCAAGGCGTGATCTTGTGAATGTACAAAAGTTTGTAATAATGCAAGAATACGTCAGTTACAGGTTCATAAATGTTATTACTGTGCATACATTGAATCAGTACATACGAAATTTCCCAGAATTCGTGATCATATTACACGATATACCTTACAGCAAATCCTGAATAGAAATTGAGATTAAAATATTAATATCCAGCTTCCGTCACACGAAATTGTACTTGCACAAAATGGCAAAAGTGTACTAAAGAAAATAGGGCATACTTCACGACATTTTGTTTTCCTTACTAAAAAATCACAACATAGAATTTACTGAAGGAAAAAAAAAGGAATAATTATAAAAGAAGAAAAAAAGTATTGAAGTATGGCTCNAAAAGTATTGGAGTATGGCTTCACTCAATTTTAATTAGTGCCTACCTGTCTTAGTTACCTGTCGGTTCACACAATTCGTGCTTTGCAGTGAACAAAACAGTACGGACTATGATTCATAAATCAGACGTTACAGCAGTCCGCATTCCAAACCTATCATCAGGATATGGTAATTTAAAAAGGTAAAATTGTACATGCATATTTTACAAAATGGTTGAAAAGAAAGACTAGTATTATTGTAACCTGCTTTTGGTGCAGTTTCAGTTGACTTTGCGCACCTTAGTAAGGCATATTTTTTGCCGTATTATTAAGAGCACTAACGATTAGTTAGCGTCAGTAACTTAGCTCACTACTCGATCACAGAGTACATAAGTACAGAGACGAAATGGCGTGGCGGTTCCTTTGATGTAGGCGTACGCATTCACTGATTGGCTGCACGTGTTCTGGGATCGGGTCTTGTATCTGATTGACTAACAGCTTAAAAAATATATATAAGTGTAGTTCAAATTGAAAATTTGGCACACGATGTCCGTGCGGTCAGCACGCCGAAGGCCTCCCACAGTTGCGATCCCAGCTCGATCCATGACATAGCCAATCCGGACATGCGCTTGTGGCGGACATTGCCGAATGCCAGTGATTTTTCTCGTGGTACTCCCACTTTCTTAATCAGTGCACTTGGTTTTCGTTTCGCATTTAGTTTCATAGAAGACGGCAGCGTATGGCCCGCACCTGAAAGTTCCGTAAACTCCGCTGGGTGTACCTATCCACTCACATAATTATTTGATCAAGTGATATTTTCCGCAGCTTTTAATTGGCTGAGTTGATCCGATAACGCCTATTACATATCTCCCTTTCCTGGAGCTTTGGCCATTTTTCTAATAAGGAAGCTGCAACGTGACTGGTAATAACACGTCTTCAGACCACTCAAGACCGGTGATCTACTTCACATCTCTTTCACGCCTCAGGAATCGTAAAAAGTAAAACTACATCGCGGAAATAAGTAAAAACTGAAATACGTGTTTTTTTTCACACAGCCTTCTTAATGTTATACTTTAATTCTATCTCCCTTTAAAAAAATCCACTATATACCTGCAGATCATTCGTTGTATAGTGAGCACTTTGGTAAGTCAAGCTGTGTTTCCTTTTCTTTACCACTTTGTATTATTCCGCCACATTAAAAAATTAACACGGCTGTGGGCCTATTAGTGACTAGTAACCATGCGCCGACCAAGTGACCGCGAAATTGCTGGAAACACAAATAAATAACTGTTAGTTCGTATTCTAAAATGCATTTAAAAAAAAGAAACTATTTCCAGAGGCTAACAATATGAACACATAACCTACGATAAGACGTTAAGATATGGAACTACTTTTCATAATTTGCTGCCAAAAGTACAGTACACTTTTCTGCCATAATTTACGTTTAAAATATTTTTAGTCACGTGCAAGGACGTTTTTCGAGTGATGATTTCAAAAACTTTGATCTGAACCTTAATAAATTAGTGTGAGAGAAATTAAAAGTCTTTGAATATATAAACACAAAGCAATGTCTTATGTAAAGAAAGAGGTAGTTGTATCAAATTCGGTATTAGAAAGAAGTTACGGATCGTTATCTGAAACTGTCAAACGGCTTATGATTTAGGTGCTTCGAACAAGGGCCATAAAAATGTTTGACTTCACAGTTTTGACAACAACCGAATTGGTCCCAAGGACACAGAATGGAATGGTAATAAAGAGGAGTTTGTGCTTGACGTCGAGGCATTAGTTGGGAAAATAAAAGTGAACTATGCGCTCATAAGGAAATTTTGTTGTGACGGGAAGTTGGAGATAACAACGTTCCGGAAAACCGACGAACCAAACGTAAACATAAATCTTCCACGGATGGCGAGGAGTCTCGGAACAACGTGGACATTGTCACGCAAAGCATCCATTGACCCACATTCCACAGTTCATAAAGCCACGGGGCAAACTGAACTGTAACGAAAAGCGTGAAAGAGAAAGGCCAAGACGCTGTCAATAGAAA
Source organism: Clitarchus hookeri (assembly GCA_002778355.1). NCBI lineage: Eukaryota > Metazoa > Arthropoda > Insecta > Phasmatodea > Phasmatidae > Clitarchus > Clitarchus hookeri. Next base: position 365,090 of record NQII01003376.1, on the reverse strand, counting down.
ATAACTGCAAATGTCGTTATTATATAAATATAATTGTTGTTACCGTACTTTATGTTACTTGTGCCGTGCTTGTCTCACTTGAAACACAATTTTTTGAAATCATTTGTACCCTTGAAACCACGCGGATACCTTACTTTTCAGACGGTTGCCAATCGTGTAAAAAAAAAACACTGAGGGATTATATGCTTCCGATAAAAAAAAGTGATACCAGTAGTTAACATTTGTGCTTTTTTTATTATCTTACCGTCGTAAGTCAATATTCATATTATCTTGAATCTACTGACTGCAATTAGGTGAGGAAAATTAAGGATAACAGGGAAATGTAACGCAAAGCGGCTAGAGGCAAGCCAAACTCAGATACTATTTCCTAGATTGCTTCCATGGTCTGGCAGAAGTTTCGACAATGTTAAAATGCCAGTCGGATGTCAGTTAGATACCGCATGCAAATTTTACCGCATGCAAAGCCGCAAATACAAAATGTTTAGAAACTCAGTGCTCAAACTCCAGACATAGTTTCTTTGGACCAATAGTAAGTCAAAAGTCCTTTGCACGTATATCCGGAAAAGTAATTTTTATAATTTAATTGTATTAAAAGTTACGGCGTACAACGTCTGTAAAACAAGGCTTTTCGATCATGCATGTAGGACTAATTGCACAGGATGTAGGCGCACGACACTAAATTATTACACACACAACGTCGCGCGCCTACGACTTATGCAACTTATCCTACACACATGATCGAACAGCCTAGTTCTCCAGGCGTTGTACGCAGCAACTTTGAATACAATTAAATGATATAAAAACATCCGGATATACGTGCAAAGAGCTTTTGTGTTACTATTGGTCCAAATGAGCTATATCTGGAATTTTTGCACTGAGTTTCCGAACATTCTGTATATACGTGTTGAGCTTCCCAACTATACATACAAAGTTGCTAAGTTACCTACGCATCTGACTCCTGTCTGAGAAAATGTAGCAAAGCCACCATGGATGTATGGAATATAACTTCTATCATTCGTATTTTTCTGTATAGGCATGTGCATTCATGTGGTAAAATTGGAAAAAATTTCTTATTGTTATTGCTGCTAGGTATTAAGGTGTACTACACTGTAAAAATAGGTCTGTATTATTAGAAATAATTTTTCAGAAACTAGTTACCAAGATTATTTTTGTAGCACTACAATTAAATTACAGCCAATTTTACGAAATGTTAATGTTGAATGTGTAAATGTAATGTTGAATTTCCTCAATACGTATCACAATTTTTTACAGTAAAAAATTGTGATACGCCTTACTAACAATTCTTTTGGTAATATTTGCCAGAGATTTTCTTGTAACTCTACAACTGAAATATTGTATTTACTTTCACGGTTTCTTCATTCTTTTTGAAACAGACCTTTGAAAAATCACCCCATGCATGACGTGTTCGGTAATTTCCTAAATAGTCGTGTACATACTACAAGCGCTTTACATGTTTGCTTACATAAAAGTGTCTTATTTTAAGTTAAATTAAATATTTACTTATATTTTATCTATAAATTATAGTTTTGCGATTGAAATTAATATGATTAAAAACAGAGAGAAAATAGGCANCTTACTTATATTTTATCTATAAATTATAGTTTTGCGATTGAAATTAATATGATTAAAAACAGAGAGAAAATAGGCATGTTGGTAATGCCTAGTAAGAAATAGTTTCTATGCAAAATATTATTAAACTGAGTGCTTACAAATACGGTGCGCTATTCTTCTGGTGTTGTTGCCTAGGCTTGTTAAGCTTTGTTTGCACGAGGTGGAGGGGGATAGTCTGAAAGTAGAACTTTAGCAAGGATTCGGAAAAGTTTGAAGAAACCATGAATGGACTGTGCACGCCAAGTGGAACTGCATGCCTGGAGGCCTGCAAGATGCATCCCATTGCTCAATAGGATAAAAATTGCTAGGGAACAGCTAAGCTGAACCCTGCTCACGGAAGTGTCCAGAGGTACGGTGGCTAGGTGTAAGAGCGTTTGCGAGATCCTTCCCTTCCAAACTAGTTCAGCCTCCCTTCCCACAATGCAATCGCCTTTCCAACAATCTCTACTCTCGAGCTGCCGCGCCTCGCGGGTAACTTATTATTGATAAAACATTTTACATTTTATGAATAAACATGTTTAAATATATAAATGTTATTGTGAAATTTATAACTCACGCCCAAACTAATGTTAGATATTTAAATATTTTTTATTAAATAAGAAAATGTCTTTTTTTTTTTTTTTTTTTTT
>NQII01003376.1:332967-359332 GCA_002778355.1 Clitarchus hookeri | reverse complement strand
GGTACACGAGTGGGCCTTCGGCTCCGAAAGCTCATATCAGTGATGGTCCGTTGAATAATTCGCACGCTGGCACTAGTTGATGCCCCAGCATTGAAATCTGCGCCAATTTGAGAAAGGGCTGCACGTCTGTCACGTTTAATGATTCTCGTCAGTCGTCGTTTGTCCCGTTCGTTCATGATATTTTTTTAGGGCGTAGCCATGTCGAAGATTTGATGTTTTACCAGATTCCTGATATTCACGGTACACTCGTGAAATGGTCGTACGCGAAAATCCAAATTTTATCGCTACCTCGGAGATGCTATGTCCCATCTCTCGTGCGCCGACTATAACACCGCGTTCAAACTCACTTAAATCTTGATAACTTGTCATTGTAGCAGCAGTAACTGATCTAGCAACTTTGCTAGACGCTTGTTGTCTTATATAGGCGCTGCCGACCGCATCGCGTTACTCTGATTGGTTCCATACCTCTGCTGTTTGCATACGCACACCTATACCAGTCTTTTTGGCTCTCCAGTGTATACAAGAGGTGGCGTGCCTTTGTGTCGGCAGTTTCGAAATGTCATCACCTCTGAGTGCGTGCGACCTAGGCGAGTTTCGGTATACGACGGGCGACGGCGCATAATGCGGTTGTCTCTAGAGAAAATAGTGTGACTGACCGGCTGGACTGTAAGGACGTAGGACTGGTATTGTAAACTATGTACAGCAGTCGTATATTCAGACTTCAGTTAAATTCTTTTAATGGCAAAGGGGTAGGGGAAATTTCCAGGGTATCTAAGGCTATGGAATACCCTATGAAAAGTTTCAAATTTGAACTTTAATAGTGAATTTTTAAGATTATATATGTATTTTAGAAATAACATGTTAAATAAAGCCAAATTAACATTTCTTGCTTATCATATTTCATTCTCTTGTTTTTAAACCATAACTTCTGGTTTCGAAGAAAATGCAAATGCTTACGGGGCCTCAGATGTCGCCCAAATCACGACTTGAGAGTCGTTTTCTGTATTTGTCGTGTCGGTGTCATTCCTTCACAGGCCTCCGTTCTCGTGAGATGCTGATTATACTCCCGGCTACTTTGCCAGTTGTTGCTTCCCTAATTTGCTGCAGATGTGTTATTAGTTTATGACATATAATAAAGAACTTTTCAAACAAACTGCGGTCTAACTGCGAAAGAAACTCGAACAGACATGTTGAAGTCTAGCCTTTAGCAACATGAAGTCGTGATTTCTTCCCCACTTTTCTTCTTTGTCTTCAGCTACAAACAGAAACGGGTTTTTTTTTTTAATATTACAAATACTGCATAGCACGGGAGGTTTTTGGCAATCTAACGTACACTGGCGATGTTGCGGAACGAATGGTAGTACGATGCGGGTAAATTATTTTACGGGTGGTATTTAGATATTGGCGTATTCGTGCTAGTGGAGGTTTTGCGTAATTAGAAGCACGAGAGCATTTGTTTTACGACAGTGTTTATCATTTAAATAAAGTATGTTACTGCCATTTAATATTATTAAACACCACTGCTAGACGCATGTGGTAATCGTGCCAGACGATACCACTGGTCCGCAGATTTTATCTGGGATATCCCATTTCCCTCGCCCTTACATTCCGGCGCTGCCCCATAATAACTCGCTTCACCCTCATCGGCTCTTAAGAACACGATGTTACGAGCCCCCCCCCAAACCTCTTCACTACACTCTCCACTACTGCTACCTAACACAATTTGGGAATCTCCCCACAAAATAATTCGAGGAAGAAACGAATGCAAGCATATGTGAAATCAGAGTGAGAACCATTCTTACATAAGGAATAAAAATAAATCCAAACAGTAGATCATGATTGGATGATGGAAGAATTGTCAAAATATTAAGGGATGTAAGGAATTATTGGACGCACAATAAAAAAAAAATCTACGTAAGAATAGCGTGCAACAATAATAAGTGTTTTATTTAAATAACAGTATGGTGTTTAATAAATAAAGAATTATTACTATTTTATTTTCGTTATCTGTATTACCTGCATTTCAGTACTATACGGAGCAATACACCTCATCCACTACAACCACAACGATACGGCTAGTGCACAACAATATGATCAAGGCTGTTCGCGGTAAAATGAGCACTTCCGAAGCCAACCTTTGACGAAAAATCACTGCTCTTAACTACACATTACACACTTGTATGCAGGCTCCTAGTTAAGTTGGCAGCGAATGATAAACAAATAGTTCCAAGACTCGAAGTTGTGTTGGGAGCGTGATGAGTAAATTTGTGGCTGCTAAAATCAAGGTTTCTTGTTTTATACTCAAAGAGCACGAATTTGCGTATTAATAACACATCTACTTTAATTCCACGTCTTCCACGTCAATGAGGCATGAATAAAGTAAGACAGCTTATGCCAATGATATTCTTAAGGCTGTGCTGCAACATAAATAATCATTTTCGTAACCATATCCATGCCGATAACCACTGCCATAATACAAATTCTGTGCCAAAATTGGCATAATAAAACCTTATGTTTTCCTTTGTTGGCCAAAAGGATTTCACTTCCAAATTTAAAACGTTTCGAATAGTTATTTGCATTTTGATATCCTAATTTAGCCAACTTACATTTATAATTTTTTCCTCTGTTTTTGAGTGTGAACATCTCGTTTAGTAAACAGTCGCGACGGCTACAGAAGATTTATTATAGTTGTTTCAGTTCTCATTTTTACAAACTACGTGCTAAAGAAAAAAATGAACGCGCGAAACTAAAAACAACACTTCAAGAGAAATGCATGTTGAGTTCGTGACCTGAAATGTATGGTTATGGAATAGAATTTTGACGTATGTATTAATAAGAGTGGATTCTGATTTACTACGAACAGCTTCTTGAACAAGAAAGTAAATATTTCGTCAACTTGCTACGCAGCTATGCGTTGGCATTGGTTATGTGCATTAATATGGGCGGTTGAAACAATTGCCATTGTGCAGAACGTTATTTAAATTGTAGCACGGCNTATTGGTTATGTGCATTAATATGGGCGGTTGAAACAATTGCCATTGTGCAGAACGTTATTTAAATTGTAGCACGGCCTCAAGGCTCCCGTCCACCTGGGATTTGAACTGCGTTGCAAAGTGTTTGAAATACACCTTTTTCCCAAGAAACTTTTAAACTTGCGCCCGATGTGTTGTTCTACGAAAAGAACACCTACTTCAAACGAGGGCTGTTGAGTACTTTCAAAATGTCACCCACTTTACAAACACAATTTCAGAGTACTCCAAAACTGCTAAAAACTGCTTTTTCAAAGCGCTGTGACTCTAAGTATACGCATCAGATGCATACAAAACAACTCAAGGGCCCTGCTTTGAACCTTCGTACAAACTTTCCACCAATAAAATAATAGGGTCACCGCTGATAGTACCGTAGGTACACGCAGTACGATTAGAACACTGCACACCAGTTCAGAGCATTGCGCTTAGAGGCGATGGCTCACTTGATGCTCGTGGCAGTCTCGTCCTTATCGCTCCCGCGCTTCCTGACCTCAAACGCGGAAAAACGCTCCAGGTAGGCGGGAGCCTTAAGGCCCTTACACAATTGAAAACTTTAACATTTGACTTTACAATTTGACTTTACGTTTACTTTTCAACATGTTNCTTAAGGCCCTTACACAATTGAAAACTTTAACATTTGACTTTACAATTTGACTTTACGTTTACTTTTCAACATGTTCTGTCTTAGGGAACTTGACACAATAGAACTGGCAAATGTAAAGTCAAGCACTCTTGACTTTACGATTTTGAAAAGTTGAAATTTAAAGTCGAAGTCAAGCAGCCATTTTGCAGAGAATCTAACAGAGGTTATGTAGAATGAGTGTTATTTAATTGTAGGGGTTTTTTCATCACGGTATATTAAACTAAACTGGTCTAAATTAAATAAATGGCAAACGAATATAATGTGAAGAGGAAATATATGAAATGAAATTTTTGGAAACAGCAAACAAGTGAGGTTTTTGTATTGAAAAAAACTTTTAATATAAATATTAAGCCTTTTTTTTTATAAAAGTACGTAAAATTCATCTCTGGATAATATTATGAACTGCATAACAATATATGTAAAAAAAAGTTTGCAGAACCGATTTTTAATTGTCTGAAATTTGACTTTACAATTGTATCGTGCATTGGTGCTTTCGTCAAAGGAAATGTAATGTAAAGTCGAATGCTAAGGTTTTCTATCGTGTAAGGGTCTTTAACACGTGGCGGAGGACACAAACAGAAATGAAAAGTAGGCCTCAACGAGGTCAATCTGGCATCTCGAGGCTAGGCGCGTGGGATGCGGCCCGCCGAGGGCCGGCTGAAGGCGAAGTCGCTGTCCGGGGCGTGGCCAGGCACTCTTTATTCCGAGAGCGAGCGGCTCTTGAAAAGGGACATTTCTTTGCTCTCTACCCTCGCGGCACTCCGCCGGCCATTAATCCTCCAACCCTTGCGCTGCAGAAGGTCAGAGGTTGCGCCAGCTGTAGGCGATAGCTTGTTAAGAAACATGGTCCAGCGCCTTTCTTTCCCGCCAGTCTTTACAAGCGACCCAGTTTGCTTATTAAAAATTAACCTACCAGCTCTTTTTCTTCCCTCCAGCTAAAATTTTGTGTAGATTCACTGAGCACTGATATTTTATTTTCAAGTTTTTTTCTGGGTCAGTAGGACGGGGCACAAAAAAGCCCAGAACGAAACAGGAATTTTTTTTTTCTCCAAAATCTACCATTAACTTTACTTGACCTTATTGATGATAAATAAGTTTTTTACGGGTGTTTCCTGCACTTTTACCATGAATTTTGTCATAATACTTTCAGAAATTTTGTATGCAAGGATAACAAGAAATAACGAATGTCGGCCTAACAGTTTCCTTAAAGTGATTCCGAATACTGGCGACTAATTTTTATTACATCCTGAATACTACATTCATTGCAAATCCCCTTTCCTTGCGATATTCCGAGTCGAAACACTTTCGCGCTGTTATATGGCAGAAAAACTTCCCCGTAAATTACCCGTTTTAGTCTATAAAAAGAAGTACATTTTCCCGAATTTAATAATTGTTCTGGTACCCTGAAAAGTGTCCTAAATNTCGTTTTAGTCTATAAAAAGAAGTACATTTTCCCGAATTTAATAATTGTTCTGGTACCCTGAAAAGTGTCCTAAATTCACAGGCTGATGGTGAAAGTTTTCACAACGTTTGTGCTATCTAGTGTTAAATGCCAATAAGGCAGTGAATCAGTCACATAAATTACATTTTTATAAAAAGATTCCGACAATAACACAGAATTGAGTTTCAAATGCGGAAACTTGATAACAATAGACACCAGAAGAAAGTGGATTGTTTGCTACAGGTTAAATTGTGTTACTTTATCAAATGACTCGGGAGACATTAAACCCTATAATGAAACTATAATCAATGAAGTAAAGAATTACATTCACGCTAGGATAAAACAAAATTGTTATCTTACAAAAGCAGGGCCCAATGAATAGGCTTGCATGGAAACGATGAGAATGAAGCATAACATAAACATAATAACCCTCATTTTAATTTTTTTTCCCCTAAGAGTATAATAAAACTGCGTGATAGGCTTTTCAATAACACCTTGTTTAATGCGTTTATAAGCAACACGGGTATATTTCTGGTAACCTGTAGAGTCAGGCACCTAGTTTATTATGTCTGTCGTGTTAGCACGAAGTCCTGCCTCTTCATAATTCCTGTTTATCGACGTGGTGGTCACGTAACAAATGGGCATGAGACCTACCTTGTCCCCTATGACAATGAATGGAACCCAGTAATAAGTAGATGGTGCGGGTGACTTAATTAGTATTCAACGACATATTCGAAATCNATGACAATGAATGGAACCCAGTAATAAGTAGATGGTGCGGGTGACTTAATTAGTATTCAACGACATATTCGAAATCAAAAAAAGCAATGTAATCATAATTACATTTTTAAAACCGTTAACGCGCACGTATATCCGATATGGGGACAGTCATAGGTATGTAATGGCTTGTTCTGTCGTGATATTCTAATTCACCATAAATCAGACTCCTCAGACACTGTGCTTGATATACTCGTGACTATAAATTTAGAAAGTTTTAACATTTTTTAATGCAGATCCTTTATTTATTAATTATTTCAATCCTTAGAATCGAATTGAAAAGTTTCTGGAAATATACGCGCTTGCAGCACAGAGAGGATGGTTTCAAAAGTTTTTAAATATTACGAAAATGCAAAANACAGAGAGGATGGTTTCAAAAGTTTTTAAATATTACGAAAATGCAAAACTTTATAAAAATTATTATTCCTTGCAAAAATTTTTTTTTGTATGACTGATGACTGGTAAGAACATACGTACGTCTCTTTTCTTTAGAAAAATTAAATGTTCGTTACACATAAAAACCTTTATGCATAGGTTTTACTATTCAATCCAAAATTGCGTTATATATATATATATATGTGTATATATATGCATGTAACTGCTGGTTATTATTTCATATTATAAATTCTCCTATAAATACGAGTTCACAGACATGTCACAATATAATTATTTCTATATGTTTTTAAAATGCTACAAAGAAAATATTTAAATATGCATTTTTATATCCTACCATATCGGCGATGATTTATATATCCTCAACCTTTAAATCTAAGTAACTTTGGGAAAAAAATATAAGTTTCATTTGCGCATCAGACGACAAACATGAGAAAAATTTTCTTCTAAGTCCGACTAATGTGGGGGTCTACAGCAGACGAAAACAAATCACTTCAATTAACAAGATTGCTGCCTATAGCATACGAATAAAAATGACTAAACAAAATGGCTGCTTACGGCAGACGAAAACAAATTACTCTTGCAAACACGATGAGTGCCTACAGTAGATGCAACAAAATTTACTTATGCTTATCACTATTAAAAATACATTGAAGTATTGTATATGCCACATTTAAAATTGAACTAGCTGTATTGGTAGCCGACTGCTCTAAGGTGTAGGTTAAAGTTTCCATGACAAGTGGTTCGTTTCGAAACAGCTCGCCTCCAATGTATTTTTTAAGTTCAGTAAATAAAATAAAATAGCTGCGCTCTTAGCGGTAAATGCCAGTACCAATATCGTACTAGCCCCTAGCGGCTAATTCCAGAAACAAACACCAGTGCACTCTAGCTGCCTTCTCCATACACAAATATGATGGTCGAACGAGTGGCGCAACCCTTAGCAACAGCCGATGTAAACGAAGACAAGTGGAAATAAGATGACGGACAATATTGCTGATGGCAAAAACAAGATGGAGGACAATAATGTGGACAACAGAAACAAGATTGTGGATTGTAAAATCAAGATGGCCGACAGCAGAAACAAGATTGGCGGATGGTGATAACAAGATAGCAGACTCAAAAACAAAATGGAAGATTAAAAACAAAATGTCAGTTTAAAATTGTCAATGTCAAATACATCCAAAATAATGGAATCCAAAAAGGCGGAATTCAAGATGGCGGACGAATTCGCAAATCTACAGTCAGCAGCCGTTGTGCTGGCAGCCCCTATTTCCATCTACTCGAACAGCCTGGTTATGTGTATTTTGTGTGTTCCGAGACTTAGAAACAAAAGAAGTGTTGGGTACGGCGATAAGGGTAAAACTGACCCGTGGATCAAATGCCTCATCACATCTTTACGTTAGGGAATTGAAGAGGCTAAAATTATTTTCTACATGTGTAGCACATTACATCCATTATCGTTTTGATATGAAGTTATAGTCTGAAAACTGAATGAAAAAGATGGAAAATGACTTTTCAAATAATAATGAAAATAGTTATAACGATCCCAAAATAGGACAAATTTAATACGTTAGGCTACAGTTCAAATAACTGTTCATGTTATTAAAATGTCATGAAGAATGAGTCTTGGATATTGGTTCTGCGATCATCCCGTATTTCATTTTTAACTGTTGAGATGAAATTATAAGTCAAAATATCTAGAAGACAACGCTAGTGATGGATTTCAAAAAAATTACAACTTGCCACTCCTGCGAATTAATAAACTCTTTAAGCTAGTTCCACAACACAGTGACGCGTTGCGATGCGATGCGTGCCGNTGCCACTCCTGCGAATTAATAAACTCTTTAAGCTAGTTCCACAACACAGTGACGCGTTGCGATGCGATGCGTGCCGACGCGATGGGCGGCGGCGACCAGCTGTACTTGCTGTTTCACAATTGTGCGACGATCTATCGGTGACGCACGCCATCTGAGACGGTTCTGCTGTCTATTTCAAGGGTGAAAATTACGTTTTTACACATAACGAATGTAACAAAAGACACGCGAAAAACATTGACACTGTATGTTTTAAGTGGATCGTAGATAAACAAACAAGGCCGTTTGAATGTATGTGTGATAAAAACTACGCAGCAACATACAGTGAGTACGAGAGTCATAAACAGCGAAGAATAAAATAATTCCCCTTCGTCTGTGGTTAATAGACGATTTTTATGATATTGCCAACATGTACAGGAAGCCNTGCCACTCCTGCGAATTAATAAACTCTTTAAGCTAGTTCCACAACACAGTGACGCGTTGCGATGCGATGCGTGCCGGCGCGATGGGCGGCGGCGACCAGCTGTACTTGCTGTTTCACAATTGTGCGACGATCTATCGGTGACGCACGCCATCTGAGACGGTTCTGCTGTCTATTTCAAGGGTGAAAATTACGTTTTTACACATAACGAATGTAACAAAAGACACGCGACAAACATTGACACTGTATGTTTTAAGTGGATCGTAGATAAACAAACAAGGCCTTTTGAATGTATGTGTGATAAAAACTACGCAGCAACATACAGTGAGTACGAGAGTCATAAACAGCGAAGAAGAATAAAATAATTCCCCTTCGTCTGTGGTTAATAGACGATTTTTATGATATTGCCAACATGTACAGGAAGCCTTGTCTTCTATTTCGTACACCAATGCAGCAACAATAAAAATACAAAAACAAAGACGTGGACGTAAACGCGCTTGTCGTCTTCAAAATTCAAGCAAATAGTTGTTCTTATTCTCCAGGTAAACAAACGCGTTTTATCCTTTTTCTTCTTCTTCCCCGTCGTTGGCTATCGCCGACCGTCAGATAATCGCAAAGCCAGAATTTCGCGCAACGCACTCGTTGCCGACGCATTGCGACAGACTGCTGCTGAATCCTGATTGATTACAGCTCATTGCAACGTATCGCATTACAACGCATCATTGCATTGTGGAACCAGTTTTAGCATGAACCCAACTTCGTGTTAAATAACGTTTTGAAATTTGTACGAATTAGGATATGAAGTTAAAATTCTCGTAATTGCGCTGGAAAACCTTATGAAAGTTATTTTTTTAAATTATTTGGTAATTTTATCAAGTTGTTTTCAATATTATGTCACTTCTGTGGGACCCTGCCACTGTATGGGAATGAAACAAAATGNATTATTTGGTAATTTTATCAAGTTGTTTTCAATATTATGTCACTTCTGTGGGACCCTGCCACTGTATGGGAATGAAATAAAGAAAATANGTCACTTCTGTGGGACCCTGCCACTGTATGGGAATGAAACAAAATGAAGTTATGCTACACGTTCCAGTATTACTTTAAATACGCTGTAAAAATATTGGAAAAATTACCTGACAATTGTAAGGTAATATTCGCAAACTTGTTTGGGAAATACACTTTTCTTTACATGTAAGATAGAATTACCGCACTCTGGAGTAAAATTCGCTTACATGGCAGTGGAAAAACCCCATACATGGATGGGAAAATTACCTTACGACTTGTGTATCTCCTCAGTATTGTCTCAGCTCGATGGGAGGAAGAAACAAAACGAGGCACCATGTTGGCCAGCTTGTAGGACTTATTTTTGCTATAGCAGTCAAAATATTAAACAATAAAAATTAATTTTGAGGCAGAAAATTTGTGAAATACTATTATAAAATAGTTACAAATAGAAATTTTGAGAAAAAAAGGAAATAAGAAAATTTGTAAGAGACTATGGAGAACGGATAGCTTTTTGCTCCCATGTTCAAATCTCAATACACGCCATTATCTTTACCAGCGTCATTTTTATGCCAAGGGAATTACTAAAAGACTATGAAAGATATTGACTTCAAAGCACCAATAAATCCACTAAATAAATTGTACACAAACTTTGCTTTATATCCCACAAAAATCACTAAGCAATCTGTTACACAAAATAATTATTATAACCAGTTCCAGGAATAATTAATTTGTAAAGTTGCTTTTAGAATGGCGGTAATGTTCAAGTTAATAATTACAAATATTTTAGAAAAAACTTGTATAGTTATTTCAATAAAAAATTGTGTAGGCAACTTTAATTGATACTTTTTGTATTGTCGTGGTGAATGACTTTACTTCACTAACAATCATTAGCGTAGCTACGTCGTCGTCGTGGTGTAATGGATAGCGCATCGGCTTCCCGAAATAGACAACCGTGATACGCGCCCATCCACCTGCAAGTATAGAGGAATTTAGATTGTTGATTCGGTTGCTATACGTCTGAAGATATAGGTACCAATAAAATAAGTAGTTCTAATACCCCAGAATTATTTAGAATATTATTATACAATATAGTTATTACTCCTTTACTTTTTTGGGATTTTCCCACACTTTTGTGAGGTACTTTTCCGTACGACTAATGAATAGTACTTTACTGGTTATGTAGATTTACTCTACGTTAAAGAGGTAATTTNGAGGTACTTTTCCGTACGACTAATGAATAGTACTTTACTGGTTATGTAGATTTACTCTACGTTAAAGAGGTAATTTTACCTTACTTGAAGGGTAAATTGCTTCCCTTAAATGTAGGTGGATTTTACCTCTTTTTTTTACAGTGATCATGTACATAGTTCATCATGTCTAAAAAGTTTGTGAAAATAAACGTTTTACACAATATCCCTCTAGAATAAACATTTCTGAAAACATTCCTGAACTAACTGCTGTCTTCACACGTTAAGTTTCTTAAACGTCATCCGTAAGCAAAAACTTCTAAAAAAAATTGTAATAGTTTTTTAATAAAACTAATTTTTTACTAAATCCATGCTAATAGTCCTAGGCTTCAAAAGGCTTTTTGAAAAATCCCAAAAAAATTGCTTTTTTGGATAGGAAGCAAAATTTTATGTGTAGAATGAAAAGTACGTTCTCTAAAGCGTATTTAAATTGCGAAGTGATAAATTACCCTCTTTTTTCATTTCACTTTGCGGTTTTATTTCCGGAAACATGGGATGAAGAAAGAGGATTAATTCCTCTATTTGGCACAACTTCCGAATAATTGATCTGTGCCGTTGTCATTAGCATTTATATTTTCCTGCACTTCAGGACCCCTCGGGTAGAAATGTGATGGAGGAAGGGGTAGTTGGCTCAGATACTTTTTCTCATTTCCTTTCTGAGAGCCTATGTCCCGGGCACGTCAACGAAAAAGCTTAGGGGTATTTTTTATGTAGAGGGTGAGGGGGGGGGGTGAGAAAGGGAACGGTGGGAGGAAGATAGAGATTCTGTCCACGCTATTGAACCCTGGAACAGTTTTATTGATGGGAAGTGAGAAGGACGAAGGGCGTATATTAAGCCACATATGTGCGTGCGGAAGAGAGAGAGAGAGAGAGAGAGAGAGAGAGAGACTGGTGAGAGGCGCGAGGTGAGATTGGGTCCATACACTGTTCTGGATGCTGTGGAATGGCAGGTCGGAAGAGGGGGCTGTTGGCAGCGACGGGGAGTGCGCTAATCTCTTGAACTGTCGCACACTTCCGCAATAACTCGGGCATCTCACTGCTCTGTGGAAGAAGCGTCGATGGCTCTGAAAAAATGCCGAAGGCGATCTCCACGTCAAAATAAATGCGATGAGGTTCGAGACTCGAATATCGAGCTTTCCCACTTAGAGGATTGTGCCCTAGCTGTAGCTTGGGCTACGCTAGAATGACCTTGNCCACTTAGAGGATTGTGCCCTAGCTGTAGCTTGGGCTACGCTAGAATGACCTTGTAAACAAGACTGCCACGGAGTTTCACTGGATCGCTGGGTTTATCAGGGTCTTATATCAGTAGATAGATTATGGGGCTTCTGGCCCAGTGGCATCGCGCAGTGGACCAGTAAATTAGCTGCAATCTTCGATTATGCCACCGCCGCCGCCATATTTGATGTTCATGTTTGTGACATTGAAATGGCTGCCATATTGTTTCCGTTCACCATCTTGTTTTAGCGAACCATATTGTTTCACATCCGCCATATTTCCCATTTTCCCCTCGAAATGTTACATTTTCCCCTTAATATGCACTATTTTTCCTTGCATTTCCCTTTTTTCCCTAAAAACGTCTCGAAATTTCCCTCTGTAGTGGTCGAAGATTCTCGTAAATTATTTTTTCGTTTTCCTACCACTGCAGCTGTGCGTCCACCATATTGACAGCTCCCAAAAAATCATCCCTGCGATATTGAGCTGCTAAATTTATAGCGAGACAACCTGCAAAATCACAAAGAGCCTCAAAACCATCAAAATCCCTGAAAACTAGTCCAATTGAGGCACATGGTGTCGTTTTAATTGTAGTTTTAATTGAGTTAATTGAGTCCATGAATACATATTTTCAAGAATAATTCAAATATTTCACAAACATCAATTACGCAAAGCATAATNTATAGCGAGACAACCTGCAAAATCACAAAGAGCCTCAAAACCATCAAAATCCCTGAAAACTAGTCCAATTGAGGCACCTGGTGTCGTTTTAATTGTAGTTTTAATTGAGTTAATTGAGTCCATGAATACATATTTTCAAGAATAATTCAAATATTTCACAAACATCAATTACGCAAAGCATAATTATATATATATATAAATTATGTATTTAGTTAACTATATTTTTATTTAATTTTTTTAATGGTGACATGTTTGGGGACTCGTNTATATATATAAATTATGTATTTAGTTAACTATATTTTTATTTAATTTTTTTAATGGTGACATGTTTGGGGACTCGTATTTTTAAGAAAAACTGGAATATGAAATAATAGCCAACGATTGCATGCATGTATCCAACACCATGTAGGATTTTATAGTAATACCTATGCATTAAGGGTTTTATAATGTTTCTACAGTACAAAACATGTCTATCGTGACATGTTAAAAAAAATCGAATAGGAGGTTAATTACTTATATATTTACTATATAAAACTTATGTATTTAATTTTTTTTAACTATCGAAATTACCAGACAAAATTTTATTGAATGTCATGTCCATGGATTCGTATTTTCCAGGATACTTAAATTATGTTAGAATATAAGATTATATGACAGTAACCAGCGTAGTATTGGATTTTATAAGCACAGAATTGTGGTAGTAAATATTTGTTTTCAAATCGAATGCTAATGTAACAATGCGAACTTGGACTGTTTGCATGTGATAGACGACATATTGAATTTAAAAGCCATAGTCATGATCTTCAGATTTTTATAGTAATTATATAACTAGCCTATGACACGAATACAGGACCTTACCTCAAGTAACATTTTAAGCGAAGTATGTCTATGTTGGCCACCNATAACTAGCCTATGACACGAATACAGGACCTTACCTCAAGTAACATTTTAAGCGAAGTATGTCTATGTTGGCCACCTACGAACCTAAAGACATAGTTAGTCGTCATCAATCTACTGCTGCAGTTAGGTGCATGAAATGTGGAACATACTAGGCCAGCACCAGTCTGACCAAGATGAAGAAATGCATTATGCTTCAACCCTTCTTATAAACATAGTTGGCTGCAATTTCATTGTATGTGTTCTGCGATCGTGCTTATTTTCAAGAAACTGCAGAATACGGTGTAANGCATAGTTGGTTGCAATTTCATTGTATGTGTTCTGCGATCGTGCTTATTTTCAAGAAACTGCAGAATACGGTGTAAAGTACTCATAAGTTTTAAATAAAAGTTTGAAATGAAAAATTTCATTTTAACTTTTAAAACTTATAGTTGCAAGTGCATCGAACGAAATGGCTGTGGAGGCCTATGCTTAAAATTAATTGCAATATGACATCAGATTGAGGGATTACATACCTACCTCCATCACCATATAGGATTTACATAAGCGTTTAGGGTTTTTAAAATGTAATTATAGCAGTATCACATTTTTCCAAGTTCGAATACGTCGTTCATTACCAATTCAGTCACCTGATATTTCTAAACACTACTAGGTTCGATTCCCAACGAGGTCACCCAGAATTACAAATGTGAGAAACGTGGCGGGCGTTGCCATCGGTAGAGGGTTTTCTCGGGGCATTCCCGTTTCCCGCACCCTTGCATTACACCACTTCTCCATCTTACCTTCAGTTCACCCTCACCGGTGCTCACTATTTCGCAGTTAAGAGCCAACGCAAACCTCCCACGCCATCTCCAACTTTATTCAAGTAATATCAGATTTTTATAGACATAGCAATGTATTATGCTTTTTTTAATGTAATTAAGGTGAGTAGCGTATTCCCGGCCATATATTTTCGGGAATAATTTGTATCTTGCGTCAGAAATGCATATAACTCATGCTTTTAGTAATGATATATTAGAATTTTATAAGAATTTATATTAAATAATTTATTTAATATTATATAGGGAAGCAAGATATCTATAAATTCATCTTTCAAAAACTAATTTTCGTGTGTATAAATTCCTTAATGTAGCCATGGTCTGAGGGCACTAAGCTTTACATTTTAAACTACTGTAAAAATATAGTCATGAGCGTATAATCAAGTCAAATGACAACGAACCAAATTCGGCAGCCAACATCGGATGGCTTACACATTTTGACGTAAGGGCCAAATTGCACTTAGAAAGTATGTTTTATTTAACTACTTATAGGATTGTTGGCAGTCTGGATGTTCGAAACGAGTAGGGTAAATAATACGCAACACGTCGCCGTGGCATATACACCGGAGAGCCAAAAAATCTGGTATAGGAGCGCGTATGAAAATAACAGAGGTATGGAAACAAACAGAGTAACGCGATGCGGTCGGCAGCGCCTATATAATACAACAAGCGTCTAGCAAAGTTGCTAGATCAGTTACTGCTGCTACAATGACAAGTTATCAAGATTTAAGTGAGTTNTACAACAAGCGTCTAGCAAAGTTGCTAGATCAGTTACTGCTGCTACAATGACAAGTTATCAAGATTTAAGTGAGTTTGAACGCGGTGTTATAGTCGGCGCACGAGAGATGGGACATAGCATCTCCGAGGTAGCGATAAAATTTGGATTTTCGCTTGCGACCATTTCACGAGTGTACCGTGAATATCGCGAATCCCGTAAAACATCAAATCTTCGACATGGCTACGCCCTAAAAAAATATCNTCACGAGTGTACCGTGAATATCGCGAATCCCGTAAAACATCAAATCTTCGACATGGCTACGCCCTAAAAAAATATCGTGAACGAACGGGACAAACGACGACTGACGAGAATCATTAAACGTGACAGACGTGTAACCTTTTCTCAAATTGAAGCAGATTTCAATGCTGGGGCATCAACAAGTGCCAGCGTGTGAACTATTCAACGGACCATAATTGATATGGGCTTTTGGAGCTGAAGGCCCACTCGTGTACCGTTGTTGACTGCACGACACAAAGCTTTACACCTCGCCTGGGCCCGCCAACACCGCCATTGGACTGTTGATGACTGGAAACACGTTGCCTGGTCTGACGAGTCTCGTTTCCAATTGTATCGGGCGGATGAACGTGTACGGGTATGGAGACATTCTCATGAATCCATGGACCCTACATGTCAACAGAGGACTGTTCAAGTTGGCGGAGGTTCTGTCATGGTATGGGGCGTGTGCATTTGGCGTGAAATGGGACCCCTGATACGTCTAGATACGACTCTGACAGGTGACAGATGCGTAAGCATTCTGTCCGATCACCGGCACCCATTCATGTCTATTGTGCATTTTGACGGACGTGGACAATTCCAGCAGGACAATGCAACAGCCCACACGTCGAGAGTTGCTACCGAGTGGCTCTAGGAACACTCTTCTGACTTTAGACACTTCCATTGGCCACCTAAATCACCAGACATGAACATTATTGAGCATATCTGGGATGCCTTGCAACGTGCTGTTCAGAAGAGATCTCCATCTACACCACCTCGCACTCCTATGGATTTGTGGACTGCCCTGCAGGATTCATGGTGTGAATTGCCTCCTGCATACCTCAGACATTAGTCGAGTCCATGCCACGTCGTCTTGCGGCACTTCTGCGTGCTCGCGGGGGCCCTACACGATATTTGGCAGATGTACCAGCTTTTTGACTCTTCAGTGTTAAACATACAACAATACTAAACTGGACGCTATAGAGCTAAATAATATATTACTACTCACAGATTAAAAGAATATTGCAGCAGGCAGTACGCAGGTACACTTCTATCCTCCCCGGCATCTCAGGTGAAAGTGTTTTTAAGTTGGCAACTGCGCTCGTGATAATTTTAGTCCGACACGCTGTATATCGATTGCACATATGGTTCTAACTCCTTTCTAAGCGCAGTGTCTTTCACTAGCAGCCAGAAGCTGGAGCAAGTAGAGTGCCTTCGTGAAGGAGGNATAACTCCTTTCTAAGCGCAGTGTCTTTCACTAGCAGCCAGAAGCTGGAGCAAGTAGAGTGCCTTCGTGAAGGAGGTAAATAAAATCTTGCAATAAATCTTAATTATTTTTTATATATTTTTAAAAATAATGTGGTTCCGCTGGTTATTTTTTCTAGTAATTAAGGCTTACAAAACCGATTGAAAAATGTAGTAATGTAGAATCACCGCCTTCATCCTTCTCTCCTCCTGGACTGCTTACAACCTCACAGCCTGCACAGTTGTTTCTGTATCACGACCTGCTAGTCATCTCCCTGTTTGACAACTTATCGTACTCTCAGCGAATTAAAACTTCCGAGTTCAAATTTTGTGCAGAGATACCGTACATTAAAAAATTTAATTTTCGATATTAACCTCAATATGTATCCTCTCTAGCGAAGCAACACAGAAGTCGCAAAGCCTTGGGTTTATTTTATGTAGACGAGTTCACATTCATTGTCACATTAAGTCATTCATGTACACCGAAAACATATTCTGTCCTACGTGGTCTGACACGATTCTCTTTTATTAATATTTTAATAATATACAGGCTGATTCTAAAATCATGGGACAAACATTGAGGGATGGTAGAGCTTACTAAAACAAACAATTATTCTATAGGAATATATGGGGGGAAGTGACGCGTTGAGGCACAAACACAAAAACATAACACATTAACGGAAACACAAAATGTTCATTAGCAGCATACTTAACGAGTGATTCCGTACAGAAAATGTTAAAACAGTTGTTGGAAATGCATCCACCAACGTATATGGCGTGATTGGCTGACAATGGTGGCGGGCGTGAAATAACCGGCGTATTTGAATCTGTTCGTCAATCACTCCACCAACGCTACCAAGCTTGCATTACTGTCGGCGGTAGCAATTTTGAGCAATTATTATAAACATTGCTGTAAAAAGGCATTTAGCGGCGACGTTGTAAATAAACAATGTGTTGCATTTCATGTGTTATTTTTGTGTTTGTGCCTCAACGCGACACTACCGCCCATATATTCCTATACGACGATTGTTTGTTTTAGTGAGCTCTACTACCCCTCAGTGTTTGTCCCATGATTTTAGAATCATGGTACATTTTCATTAAATATGGTTCCATAGTATTGTTCGTCCGGGTACAATGCTCAATTTGTTACTGGCTTGACTTTGTTGTCATATAAATATTTTCTCAAGCATTCTGCTCAAGTCAAAATCAGTTACTGATTCCCAATAAAGTCTTTCAGATTTCTCTCTCGACAAGTCAGTAGTCATACAATTCAGCATACAGTCATAATTAATTAAATATAATACAGTTCTAATAAACTGTTTCCCAGTTCGCAAGAGCATAACTCAACTCCTGGGAAGTAAATATGCATCACTTCCCATTAGATTGTAATCAAAAATATACAGACGTACACAGCTTCATGCACACATAAATTGAATCCATGCACTAGACATTGAAACTGACACTTTACAATTGAGCAGTTATTAAAGGATTAAAAACACGGATGCGTGTATCGCACTAATTCGAACATCGAACCTCCCCGAAAGCGAATTCCAGTATGTTTACCAACTGATAAAACACCTAGCGTGGTCCACACATACTGGCAATTCTCACACATGCACATACAAGTTTTTTCTATATCTTGGCAAACAGAGCGCCAGCTCGCATATCATTCGTATCATCGCCAGGATAATAAATAAAACAAATTATTCCATATGTTCTTTATTCTAACAAAACTTCGCACGACTTCTTCGCCCTGTTAGGTTGTCAAATTCATTATTAAAAATAAGCTTGTTGTTCTGTTGTTGTAGAAGGATAATTATATCAAGTGACCGACCTACCAGCATTTACACAGCATTAAGACACTTTATCGAACGAGCTATTGGTTTCTTATAATTCTGAAGTAAAGTCTGATAAATAATTACAATAGTTTTGTTGTTCGGAAAATGATTCTCGTGGACGAATCAAACTTCCTCCTCCTTGGTATATACATTCAGCTATAATTGTAATTAATATTTTTTTACTGTTGTTTCTTTTATAGTTTTCTCTGTTAAAATGTAAGACTTTACATTTATTCATAAGGATAATGTAGAACCATTAAGAAAAATCCACACAATTCAAACCTCATGCATCAGTATTATAGCAACATTTTTTATAACTACATAATTGTTATATAACACTTTTGAAGACATTTCTTTTACACTTACTAGTCCTTGTTAAAATATATGGTTTTGCATAAATTTGAAAATAAAATGTAGAAACAGCAAGCAAAAGATACCCAGTTCAAATCATGTGCCTGCTATATAATAAAGATCGAACCAACGTTCAAAGTGATTCGGGATTCAAAAATTTATCGGTATAAGCAGGGGCCAGGATTCAAATCCGGAAGCCCTGTGAGTTCGAAGTGTTATCACATATGTGTTTCTAATGACAAGTTAAAACTTGAAAATGTTAGTGGTTTGCGCAACAATAACTTTATTATTCTAAGTGAAATTATTAACTTGCGTACAGAATATATTTATTCGATTATCCTCATATACATTCATTAAGGTACGACCAGGAATACAGCTCAGTTCCTTCCGAATGCAATACCAGGATGTTAGCACTATATCGCCACGTACAATCCATCCTGTACGAATTTCGTTTTATAGATTATTATCACGTATTTGTTTGCTGCCAACATTCATTTAATCCAAGGTTTATATTATGTATTTATTACAAGTAGATAAGTCACTTTCTGCTGCATGCACGTTAACCTCGTTTTGTATGATCTTATTTTGAAATTTATTTCCAACTATTGTAATCGCTAGCATCTCTTAAATATTTTATTCGTTGCATATTAATGTTTTTTACATCTAAGCGTACGCCATTGAAAGTATGCACGCCATTATATTATCAAAGTCCGCAATTAAAAACTTTTGCAGTTATAATTTTATTTTTTAACTGATTAATAATTGTAGTACATTAAGACTTTTTCTCATTTCAAGCTATTGCACGAGACCATAAAATTTGTTTTGAATATGTATTATGCGTATCTGTAAATACTTCTATCATAAGGTTTTATATATGGCAATATATACCGAAGAACAGCGGAACAATATTAAATGTAAGTTCGTACCTACAAACAATAATTTTCTTTACATCCCATGGCCACCTATGATTATCTAAGGATTTTTGTTATAACATATAATTTATTATAAACACTAGCACTTATTTGTAGAATATTCTTTCCGTTTTGGCAAATGTTCAATTTTCTAACTAGTTACTGCTCGACTTAAATATTATATAATTATTGAAACCTCGCCCCAGCCAGCACGTCATCGAACTTGATATTCATATATAAGCATGCTGCATACATGTTTTTATGCATTGTCTCGGCAGTTCTCTAACACCCCATGAAAATGTGAGCAGGCTTCATCAAGTTTCTTCGTAATGCGATTATGAAGTTAGGTAACATAACAATTAATTGCTATATTATTTTCATTAACTGCTACTAGCAGACGAAACAATCCATACCGATGTGCGTTTTCTTCTATAATGAGAAACAATAGTATTAGTAACCCAATTTCTTTTAAAGTATTCCCTGAGAATTATTGAAGTACTATCGTTTAAANAGTATTAGTAACCCAATTTCTTTTAAAGTATTCCCTGAGAATTATTGAAGTACTATCGTTTAAATCGTCATATTTTACCCATATAATTTTATTTACTTTTTCTTACCATGTAAAACTGCAGTACCAGCATGTGGTTATAGATATGTAGACAAAGGTTATCATATTTCCCTATACCAGAGTGCATGTGTGTTAAAACAGTACAACACCTACAGGAATTAAAANTAGACAAAGGTTATCATATTTCCCTATACCAGAGTGCATGTGTGTTAAAACAGTACAACACCTACAGGAATTAAAACAGACTTTTCATTGAAATCTTATGTACATTAATTATATATATAAGCCTACAAACATAATAAAAAACAGAATCCCTACACTCTCTGTACAATACGTGTAGGGTTTTCCCAGCAACAAGCTCACTTTTCATTTAATGAATATAATCTGTTTTTGAGCAGTTCAAAGAAGTCTACGCTACCAAGCATCCAAGCAGAACCCTTAGCCATATACTCATCTTATTCACGAGAAAGTTTTTCTTTCAAAAACTCTACAGCCTCTGGGATACTATCAATATTGTATAATGCTTGACTGGTAGTCTTGAATGCTCGGCGACTGATTTCTTCATCCAAAGTTTGAGGCTTTTCATAGGTGCACTCCAACCAAACATAATATTTTATGGGACCTTCTTCAATTTCGTCAGTTAGTTGATTGATTATTCTTTGCTGGATATGATCCACGTATGTGCATATGTCTTCCGTACCCACAAAGTTATTTCCAATCATAATCTTTTAAAGTTCCCTTGAATGCTAATTATTTTCAGTAGAATCCGTTTGGAGTTGTGTCACCAACTGTAAGTACTAATCGTTACTTAGCTGCTGAAACTCTGCCTTTGCAAATCTTTGTGTGTCTCTTCAGATTATCACCACGTTTAAACCGGCGTTTGCATTTTCCGCATCGATGCATAACACACAAAGGACCCTGCGCACACGTAGATCTTTCATGCTTCCTAGCATCACGACTGTAGTCTAATATCTTGTCACAGTAACAGCACCGAAGCCTCGAAGCCTTGACGAAGTAGATGATGACATCAGCGGTGCCGGACCCGAAGAGGACGATGGTATCATACACATTTCTGAATCCGTGGTGGTCAAGACCATTAATTCAACATTTAGATGTACCTACTATTTATCGCAGAGTGGAGTAAACCGAGTGATCTATACAGTGTCTACAAACAAACTGTGTAGCCAAACTACATGCAGGCACTCGATAGAACGTTATGTAGTAGTCAGGTCAACCAAAAAATAGAAAAATACACCTGCAGGTCGTGGGCTAAAAGAACAGGCTCCCAGTCCTTGCTTTCGTAACTTCCTCACCTATACCAACTTAAAATTTTCGTCATCTTTATCAGCATCATATTTGTTCATATTAGGGTTTCTAAATAAAGCTATAGCACATTATCTGTCTTCGGCCGTTATTATTAAATGTATTTGAAGCTCTTGNCCAACTTAAAATTTTCGTCATCTTTATCAGCATCATATTTGTTCATATTAGGGTTTCTAAATAAAGCTATAGCACATGATCCGTCTTCGGCCGTTATTATTAAATGTATTTGAAGCTCTTGTTGATCCGAACATAAGGTATCATGTCAACGATGGCAGTTTGTTACAGTTTGGTCAATTTATCCCAGAATAGTNCTTGTTGATCCGAACATAAGGTATCATGTCAACGATGGCAGTTTGTTACAGTTTGGTCAATTTATCCCAGAATAGTTCTTCGCACACATAATTAATACATGTATGACATCAATAAATCACACCACCATTTTCAAACCCTGAAGTTATAGTCACAAAATTAATATTATAGGTTTCACCCATGACCTATATCAAGGCCATACAGTCAATTTGTTCGAATACGATGTTGGGTACCAATATATTTGTAGATAACATTTTTAAATACATAACTTTTAAGTTTTAAAACTTAGAGACGTAATATAATGAGTTGCATGTCTACAGGCATGTATTTTAAAGTATAATTCAACTGTGCTATTAGAAACAGCTATTGTATGTATCCATCACCCGACGCCATACTGGATTTCATAGGAATACCTATGACTGAAGGATCTCAAAGTATGTTNATTGTATGTATCCATCACCCGACGCCATACTGGATTTCATAGGAATACCTATGACTGAAGGATCTCAAAGTATGTTGGTAAGCAGCTTATGTATGGACTCGTGTAGTGCCAAAAACTATTTCGACGTGATTGTTAAAAACTTCACTTAATTTNGGTAAGCAGCTTATGTATGGACTCGTGTAGTGCCAAAAACTATTTCGACGTGATTGTTAAAAACTTCACTTAATTTGAATACCTTATAATCAGTAGGTATTTTACAAACATACTATGAAATGTGTCTGAGGGCACTAAACATTGCACTGTAAATGCTTAAAAGAAAATATAGTAATCCGGAAAGTTTTTGTTAAAGCAATTCTGTTTGAATTTGGACAGCCGGAATTTCGCTCAACCTTACACGCACACACACAAGCACACCGATATATGAACCAAAATTTAATAAATATATGTATTTATCGATTCATGCGTAATTCAGGATAATCTGAATGGTTTCTTATTTAGAATGAAGAGTAACATTCCAAGATGTACCCAGACATAGGGTGCATGGTGCAACCTATGCGCACGCTTATGTAAAACGACACCTGATTTATTGCAAAAATATTTACCTGCAGGCTAGATTTTGGCATTCACAACACTCGCGCGTAACTTTCCTTTTGTTACTGCATGGACACGCGTTTGTGACAAGCAATTTTCTTACTTGACTCGTTCACTCACAATTAGATTACTCTGAAATGGAACGTTTGTGATTCGCAGGCTGGCGTCTAAGGAGCGTAATTCTTCAAATCTTCCAATCACGAAAGTGGGCCAGAGCTTTCAGAGTTTTTAATTACGAATCTATTGCACACCACACATCTGCAAGCCTGAACGATGGTTATAAACCACCCTTCTTACAGCAACTATCGGTTTGCCTTGCAGGGGGGTGTGGTGGAGGAGAACATCTAAGAACAAAATTTATCAGAATTTTTTCTACTGACCGATAGGAAAATACTGATTCTTTCAGTAATTTTGGCACTGCGAAGGTCAACTAGTTTTCTAAGTTCAAAGAAATTGTGGGAGCATGTGCACGTTGCATTTACAAGAACAACAAGAACAATAGGTTAGTGTTTAAAATATGCCTATAATTTTGTAAACGGTAAGAAGTAAAAAACTGTATTCCCAAATGCAGGAAGTAATTCACAAAAAGTTGAACTTAATTTNAAGCCTGAACGATGGTTATAAACCACCCTTCTTACAGCAACTATCGGTTTGCCTTGCAGGGGGGTGTGGTGGAGGAGAACATCTAAGAACAAAATTTATCAGAATTTTTTCTACTGACCGATAGGAAAATACTGATTCTTTCAGTAATTTTGGCACTGCGAAGGTCAACTAGTTTTCTAAGTTCAAAGAAATTGTGAGAGCATGTGCACGTTGCATTTACAAGAACAACAAGAACAATAGGTTAGTGTTTAAAATATGCCTATACTTTTGTAAACGGTAAGAAGTAAAAAACTGTATTCCCAAATGCAGGAAGTAATTCACAAAAAGTTGAACTTAATTTAAACAGAGGCTGAACATAATGAACCACCCAACTATTCGTCTTATAACAAAGCGTTAATAATAATTTAGAAAAACCTAGTTGTTTCTAAAGAAAGTTAGAAAAATAGCATCTAGTTTAATTTTAAAAATCAAATATTCTCCAGGAATGCGTTAAGTATGTTCAAAGTTTAGGCGATACAGAAATGATATCTACAAAATAACACGAATGGCTGAAAAAAATTAATTTAACCATTTTGTGTACAAAATAAATTGCGAAGTTATATTTCACTAAGCAGATAGCATCGGTTTCGGAAGAACGACGCTTCATTATAATCATCCCACGGGTAGCAAAAATGGATTAATTCTGTGCAGTTTAGAATTACAAACAGGCAGAGATTATAGCGACAGAAGAATATTGGCTTCGAAACTTACTTTTCGAAACTAGAACCACGCGAACTCTTAACGCAAAACAAACTTGAAAAATATAGTATTTCATAAACAAACTACCGATTGCGAAAAAAAAAAAAAACACACCACTGGAAGCTGCTATGCGAGCATGTAAGTAAAATCGAAAAAGATTATTAAAACCCGTATAAATATGTTTACTTTAAGGTAAAGGAAATAAAGGTATATTTAAGTAATACTGATTAAAAAACCAAGACGATAGTAGACCTTCATAGGCAGAAATGGATTGCCTTGAAAATATCACGATGTACGAGCATAAGTGGTCACCATGGTCAATGTTGGTCACCATGGTCAATTTTTTCTGTTATTATTTATTTACATAATGTGAAATTACTGTATAATTCGTTTGGTTAACCCGCTACCCCACCCCTAGCACACTTCCAAATCACTTCGAGGAATCTCCAGTGACACTCTCCTTCATTGTACTTTTTTCTAGTTCGCAGATATTTGGCGCGCAATGTAGTCACGGAAACGTTTCGCGAAAACCAGGTGTCCGTGCTTGTAACGTCATACAAATGGACACTGTTAACATGTAACGTAGTTACGCTACCTCACCAAAATTTGGCTCGGGTAATGCGTACTTACGTTGTTGAAGACGTTTGCCAGTTGACTGCAGCCGGAGGAAGCGTTTGACTCCGCGACGCGGGTGCTCGGTGGCTTCAGCACGGCCAGAGTTACATTGAGCGCGACGCGTTTCTTCCTCCTAGCGGTGGCCTGGGCGACTGAGGGGGTCGCCTTGTGACATCAGCACCGCTTTTGGATTTGATTGGATGACGATATACTTCCGTTTCGAGGACGTTCTCCACAGCGTTGGGGAGGACGATGGTTACGGAATTTGGACTATAAATACCCTGGCAAACGAAGCGATGGCTGACACTCGAGAAGGGGGAGGGGGTAACACCAATGTGCTGATCTCACTGTGAGACGTGTAACATTTATTGGTAATTTATTGGGGAATTTGTGCCAGTTAAGTATTTTATATATTTATAGATATCATTTTTAAGGCACATTTTTATGTTACTCCGTAAATTATAATATCAGTTCTAAAATGTTTTCAAGTAATTGAATAATTTTAAACTTATAAATTATGTATACCCCGTAAATGGTAGGAAATAGTTCCTTCATGCGATCGGGGCGTGGGGGGTCGGCGCCGCAGTGCCACAGTGACCATCTTGGATGACATCACGAGGCAACCTCCTGCTCTGTCATTCCTCGCCTGCAGTGACCATCTTGGATTTCACCTTACACTCTGTCATTCCTGGCCAATGGTGACCATCTTGGGTGCCCCACTTCATGCTCTTGCATTCCACGTGGGCAGTTTTCTCATATTCTTCCGGTTATATCTCGTCTCCCAGGTGCTATCCCACTCCTGGGGTTTTCTCACAGTCCTCCCAGTCTCCTTCCTGCCTCTGTCGTCCATTCTATCCCTCAGGGGTTTTCTCATAATCCTTTCAGTCTCCCACCCCTCTCTTGCTTTTCGTACCCTCCACCACCATCGACATCGTCTGCTGTTGGCAACCATCTTTAATTCCCGCCACCCATGTAGACCGCTGTAGGCAGCCATCTTTAATTCCCTCGCCCACCACCAGAGTGTTTAAAGTTCTACAGGTCGCGGCTAGGAGCGCTGGTATCGGCGCTGCCATGTTGTGTGTGTTGGCTCACTATGTGCCTGCAGAGGCGCGCTAGCATCGGGGAGTGTAGTTCAAATGGCAGCTGCCAGGAGCACTGGGAATTATTTGTAGTCGTTTGTGAATTCAAAAAATGCAGGAGGCGTGAATTGGCAACCATAACTTTATTCACACAATGTTGTTCTGTTCGGTACACTGTTACTTTATATTGTTGGTTATTATATGCTGTTCTTTCCCATCCTCATCCGGTGAGCTTGTCTTTACCTCGCATGGCAGGCTGCAACCAGTCGTGGTCCACTCGACGAACGGAACCGTGTCAGTTTCTTTGTCCGGAAGGAATCTATGCGTCTTGCCATCGCATTCTTCACTGAAGTGAAGCATTGTTTCCTGCCCCCCCCCCC
>NQII01003376.1:304604-331436 GCA_002778355.1 Clitarchus hookeri | reverse complement strand
AATGGTTTCATGAAAATTTGAAAATTGAGGAAAAATTTAATGCTTCCCAGGGCTGGTTATTTAGGTTCAAAACTCGATACGGTATAAGACAGTTGGACATCCAAGGCGAATCTCTGAGTGCTCTGAACTGACGACGTTGTAACAAGTCACTCCAATTCAATTCATTGCTTTCAACGTTGAAGATGTCCCCTGACCTGATGTTCAACGCAGATGAGTCAGGTCTATTCTGGAAAATGCTACCCTCAAAATCACTCGCTGCGCGATCTGAAAAATCAGCTCCTGGACACAAATCTAGCAAAAAACGACTGACCATTATGACGTGTTCAAATGCGACTGGGACACACAAGCTCAAATTAACCATAATTTGGAAAGCTAAAAAACCAAGATCTTTTAAAGCAACAGAAATGATATGTTTTACATGTGACTATTACAATCATCCAAAAGCTTGGATGAACCAGGCTATTTTTCGTGAATGGTTTTTCAACGTTTTTGTACTATCTGTAACGAAATTTCTGGATGAGAAAGGGATACCAAAAAAAGCTGTTCTTCTGCTTGATAATGCCCCTTCACACCCCTGAAAACAAAGGATGGTCAAATTTTTGTCTACTACCTACCACCTAACGTGACTTCCTTAATCCAGCCAATGGATCAAGGCGTGGTTTCCTGTTTGAAAAGAAGGTACAAAAAGATTTTTCTCCGTTTTATTTTACAGGAAAATTACAATTTTGATTCATTGAAAGATTTTCTGAAAAAGTGGAACATTAAAGACGCCATTTTCGCAGTATGTGAGGCTCGGGAAAACGTACCTGCAAGTACGTTAAGACTTTCGTGGGCAAAAATCTTAGATCAAGGTTATGATGACGAAGAAATTATAGAAGAGGGGGATATAGAAGCTTGTCTTGAGCTTGCCACATCAATTCCAGATTTCACTAACGTTGATAAAGAGGATATTGTTGATTGGCTACAAAAAGATGTTAATGAAGAGGGATTCGAACGTCTAAGTGACAGTGACATAGCAGCTCGTTATGGCAGCACAAGCAGTACTCTACCTACACAACAGGATGATTCAGAGGACGATGAGAATGACAATGATGACAGTGTTAGCGGTGAAGAAGAAAAAATTCAGCCAAGTCAAGCAATGGAAGCAGTTGATATCCTCCTGAACTATTGCGAACAGGAAAATTTTGACTTCCATGACGTCATGAATTTGAGAAAAATTAGAACTGAAGTAAGGAAAACCATTTCAAACCGCAAAAAACAAAGACTCATTACTTCATATTTCAAGCAGTGATAACGTTATAACATGACATTGTACACCCATATTACAGTACATATGTAATTCGTTAAATAAAAAGTGTCTCGATTAACCGTGGTTTTCAATTATCCGTGCTACCCCTCCCCGCCATTACCCCGGATAATCTAGGTTCTACTGTATATGAAAAAAATTCTTATTACATGTCTATGACTAAATGAAAAAATTCTTATTACTGGTCTAAAAACTTTGGGATAGCAAAAAAAACTTATATAAAAATTATTGCTATGCATTAGAATAATTAAAACAAAATATTTATTTGTGACCTGCACACATACACACTACTATTTAATTTTAACCCATTGAGCCAACACATTACCTGATAGCTCAGTTGGCTAGGGCATCAACCATGCAGGTGACCACAAGGTCTGGGATTTCAACCCCACCTTCCTCCAGACAATATTTTTAGCTCTGCGAAAATTAAATAAAAAACAGCACCCTTGGCAGCCAACTCTATAACCAACATGGTGGTCGAGCGAGAGCTACACCAACAAAGGTCAAGTGGAAACAAGATGGTGGGAGTCGAAGGAAGGTGAGTTACAGGGTGGCGCACTAGAGCAGCAATAAACAACATTACAAGGATCGGTGGTGCACTCTAGTGGACGACGAGAGAACTAAGGCATGTGGAGCACATGTGTCATATGCGCAGGTGAGTAATTAGAAAACAAGATAGTGGTCAAAAACAAAATGGTTGCCAGAAACAATATGGCTGACAAAAACAATATAGCGGCCGGAAACAAGATGACTGCCGGAAACAAGATGACGGATCCAAAATAGTGGCTGGAAACAAGATGGCGGATCCAATATGGTGGCAGATCCTCAGATTCTCAGCCTGCAGCCCTTGTCCTGGAACATATATTCCCTATCTACTTAAACTGTAAATTTTTAAAACAATTTATGCTAAAAATTTCTTTGTAGAATTACAAACTTCTGTAACAATACAATGGAGCTTATAAAATTTCTTCTTTGTGGCGTTTCAAGAGTTGAATTTGTATGTATCTATAAAAATGTTCTGACCATGAATCGCTTTAAAAATCTATATTAAATTTACAGGCTGTAACATTAAAACTTAAANCTTTGTAGAATTACAAACTTCTGTAACAATACAATGGAGCTTATAAAATTTCTTCTTTGTGGCGTTTCAAGAGTTGAATTTGTATGTATCTATAAAAATGTTCTGACCATGAATCGCTTTAAAAATCTATATTAAATTTACAGGCTGTAACATTAAAACTTAAAACAAGTGGATATATTTACGTATAATGTGCTGTCGAATAANCAGCCCTTGTCCTGGAACATATATTCCCTATCTACTTAAACTGTAAATTTTTAAAACAATTTATGCTAAAAATTTCCTTGTAGAATTACAAACTTCTGTAACAATACAATGGAGCTTATAAAATTTCTTCTTTGTGGCGTTTCAAGAGTTGAATTTGTATGTATCTATAAAAATGTTCTGACCATGAATCGCTTTAAAAATCGATATTAAATTTACAGGCTGTAACATTAAAACTTAAAACAAGTGGATATATTTACGTATAATGTGCTGTCGAATAANTATATTAAATTTACAGGCTGTAACATTAAAACTTAAAACAAGTGGATATATTTACGTATAATGTGCTGTCGAATAACAATCATTGAAATTTAAAACGTGTTTGCTTTCGAATGCGACCGGAGCGTAAATCTTTCGTCCCATCTCCATATTGTACTGTAAGGCGAATAGAAGTAGAATGTCACAGACTGACACTAGAATAAGAAATATCACAGAGTAGGTAAGTATACAGGCGTGAAATTGCTACTTATGCCGTGAACTTGAGCTGCACACACGAGCAAATTGACGTCTCTGGCCAGCAACATATTGGAACGCCGTTCGTCAATTAGCGCTTGGGAACCTACTTGCCAGTCGACAATCCAACCATTAGGAGACCCTTCACAGTATGAAGTAGCGAATCATAGAAAAGCCCCGTTTCCAGAACCTCGCACAGCCAATCAGGAATGAGTGCGTCCACATAAAAAAATACAATTAATTCTTTTCGCCTTTGTGTACGTAACTTAAAGGTTGTTCACGGTAAACTGAGCACTTTTGAAAGCCCTACTTAAGATCTACTTGTATGCTCATTGTGTATTCTTCCACCATATGTAAAATCAACATTGCCATGAGCCTCAACACTTTAGTCACATGCCAGTCAAGTGAAACTGTGTAATTATTAGAAAAGTAAAATTTTACTTATTTGCTAATCCTTACACTTCATTAGAAAAACAGAAAGAAAAATAAGTAATGTTATTATTTACAAATATTTACCTAGCACTTTTATTTCAACGCAAATACATAGAACAAATTGTCCTCTGTCATTATCAACTTAACGGACACACTGACGGCAGTCAGTGCACCTGTTAAAATACATGCAGGTAGGCTCAGTGACACTTTCCAAAGGTTTATTTGAAAATCGCTAAAATGACCGGGAACAGCATATACTGTGTGATTATACTTAACTAATTTGCAAAATACCCCAAATTTGTCAAGAGCTAATTTATGAACTAGACATAATTAGTTTATTTGGACATTCTTCCGACAGGAACAATGTCAATTATTCTTGAGGTCTTCAGTTCGTGGTAGTTTAGAATAATAACAACCACAAATTTAGAAATTGTATGTTTGTCTATAATCCAACACGAAAACGTCAAAATAAATATGAAAAAAAAAAAAAAAAAATTGGCTGAACATTTAATAATTACTTGCTGAACTAAACTTTTGTAATTGATTAACATAAAGACTGGCACGATGATGGGGAAACACGGTGGTTCACTATTAAACGTCCGCTTGCACAAAACTAAGTTCTCGATTAGTATCTTTTTCAGTCAAAACGGTTGAGGTATATTGTAAAAAATGTCTGTGCTTGTTACAAACATATAATTGGAAATTAGACATCGTTGTTACTCTAGAGGTATAATTGTGTAAATTTACAAACACATTATTAAAAAAAAAAAACTGTTTATGTAGATCAATATTTATAATAAACTCGAAGTCTATAGCACTTGCTAGTTAGAACTCAATATTGGTTTAACACGTTCCCCATCAGATTTTGGGAAATTTAGTCTACATTATTTTTAGTGTAGCAAAATTATCTTTGTGAACCATGTGCCTTAGAATTCCTTTACAAATACAAAAATGTTCTACAGTGTAAGGTTTTTTTTTAGAAATCAAATTTCTAATGCCGAATCTGGATCATAACCAGCAACCCACGGCGACGCCAGTTGCCGCACCACCTNTTTAGAAATCAAATTTCTAATGCCGAATCTGGATCATAACCAGCAACCCACGGCGACGCCAGTTGCCGCACCACCTATAAAAAGAATGCCTAAAAATACAGAAAGGGAAACACCGCTAGATAATAAACACAGAAACTTGAGTCACACGTGCCNATAAAAAGAATGCCTAAAAATACAGAAAGGGAAACACCGCTAGATAATAAACACAGAAACTTGAGTCACACGTGCCAGTAAAATGGTGGGATTGGATAGCAATGAGGACGTACACCTCTCGCCAGTTACTTCTTGAGGGCGGACTTGCCAAATGATGGCATAATAAACAAGCAACTATTTCACAGCATGCATTAGGAAATCTGATAATATTTATGTGTTTATAGACACATACATAGTATGTATATAGAAAACAACTTTTTCTTTACTTGAGCTTGACCACTTATATTTTTTAATTACGTTTTCATATTTCTGTTTTAAATAGTAGATCTATTTACAAAATTTTCTTGTTAAAGATCTTGATAGCATTTCTAAGAGGCCAGCATAACTATCTTTGAAAAATGAGAATAAAATCAAGGCAACTAGTTACAAATGTGCTTCTTGTATAATACAGGTAAGATACCAATACTAGAACTATATCTAAATACTTTGTTGTTCCCTCCGATGAAGTTTGTCAATAGTTGTTGCCACTGGGAGAACTGAAAATAGAGACACAAGAAACCACTTCGATGTAAATCAAAAACGTCTCACTTCGACTTCTTTGTTTCCTGTGGCGAGCAGAAGTAGCCTATCTTAACTTCCCTAGGGTGTGAGAAGAGAAGAGTCGAAGGGCTGGTGACGTTGGCCATGCTGCTGGACTTCGACGGCTCTAACACTGTGGTGCCAATCCGTCACAGGCTTGAGGCTGTCGTGAAAGAAACTCGGATTTTATTGAAGATTTTTTTCCATTTCTGAGACCAGACCCTCTCCGTAATATATCACTACCCCCTCCCCATCCTCCAAGCGCTACGTAAGACGGCCAGAGTTCTACTGATCTCTATATTTTTTTTGCCATAGAATAACGGTCATTCGCGGGTCTCTGGGCTGTGGCTGTGTCAACATATGCGCGTTAGGCGAGCGTGTCCTCAGAAGCAGGGCAGAACAGCGGGCTGCCTGCTACAGAATGGGGTCTAAATCTGTCTGCACCACTCACTGCTATCCTTAATAAACGGAAATATTTTACGATAACATATGTATACACTCTAAGAAAACCGAAAAATTAAGAATACAGAGGTAAAACAGCAGCTTATTCCTCGAACTCCAGCTGCACACGCCAGCAACATGTAGGAAAGCCGTTCGCCAATCAGCGCCTGGTAACCTACTTGCGGCAGGCAACCTTTCGCAGCACGCGATATTTAATCACGCACAAGTACCGTTCCCAGAGCCTCGCACAGATAATTAATATCCATTCACGGTCACTTCCAACTTTTCTGAAGCCCTGCTAAAGTTATGGAGGATATTCTTCCGCCTCATGCAAACAAAGTTTAACCAAGTATATGAAATTACACGAAAGGGACAACGCACCGCACTCATGTGCACTCAGGGTGATAACATTTTGCATAAGAACTATTTCTCACTAGGCATTACCAACACACATATTTTCTCCCTATATTTGTTCGTATTAATTATAAACGAAATATTGTAAGTTATAGATAAAATATTAATAAAANACATATTTTCTCCCTATATTTGTTCGTATTAATTATAAACGAAATATTGTAAGTTATAGATAAAATATTAATAAAATTTCAATTTAACTTAAAATAAAGTATTTTTATGTTATCACAATTATAAAACCCTTGTGATACATGACATATATATGAAACAACCAAGCGCGTCATGCATGGGGTAATTTTTAAAAGGTTTGATTAAAAAAGTATGAAGAAACCACGAATAGACTATAGCGAGTAGGTNCCATGCATGGGGTAATTTTTAAAAGGTTTGATTAAAAAAGTATGAAGAAACCACGAATAGACTATAGCGAGTAGGTACGGCCACATCAAAGGAACCGCAACGCCATTTCGCACCTGTGCACTTACACACTTCGCAATTTAACCACATTATTGTGTATTCGTGTTGAGAACGTTTCCTCCGTCCTAGCAATCCTCCTCTGCTTTATCTTCGCCTCATTTCACCCTCACCGGGATTACGGTAGTGTAGTGGTTAGACGTCTCGCCTCCTACCTAGGCGAACCGGTTTTGATTCCCGGTGGGGTCATTCCCGCATTTTCGTACGTGGGAATCGTGCCAGACGATGCCGCTGGTCGGTGGGTTTTCTCGGAGATCTCCCGTTTCCCCCGTCCTTCCATTCTGGCACTGCTCCGCACTCACCTCACTTCACCATCATCGGCTCTCATGACTTCGATGTTAAGAGTGTTGGCCACGTAAAAATGTGTTATTTTTTATTTGTTCCACAAACTGTTCAACTTTTAGACATAAACAGTAATTACTCTTTCCTAGCGAAAAAAAAAAATTGTGCCCATAGTTTTTTGCATAAATACTTGTCAGCCCCATTATTTTACTGTTTCAGAAATATACAAATATTGAAAACCATCCTACGTACAGAAATGGGATAATTCACTCTGAAAGAAAACGCTCAGAGCTACTTCAAGACGTCTGCAAAATTGTAAAAGGAAATATTTTTGCAATTAAAAAAAAAANGAAAGAAAACGCTCAGAGCTACTTCAAGACGTCTGCAAAATTGTAAAAGGAAATATTTTTGCAATTAAAAAAAAAAATGCTCAAAATAAGGAAGTTCTTATACATATTTTATCTGTAACTACCCGTGAACTTTTAGAAAATAANAAAAAAAAAATGCTCAAAATAAGGAAGTTCTTATACATATTTTATCTGTAACTACCCGTGAACTTTTAGAAAATAACTTTTACTAAACATAACTGAAAATAAATTAAGACAAGATATTTCACTTGCCAATTTTAAATATTCTTCGAATAGTTTGGTTTATTTTATTTGTACATTACTTAAACAGTAAGATTTGGACTTTGACATGCCATTTTGCAGAAACCATGCGATCTAAAGAAACATTTATCTGAGAAAATGTGTACTACAAGAGTTGAACAATAGATGGTAAAAATATAAAATAACATTTTCAATTACCGATGCCCTTAAGAGCCGCCCAAATCTCTCCACACCATTTTACTCCACTCATAATCTCGCTGGTAAGTGCCAACAAAACTCTCAACTCAGTTCTAAAGGAGAAGTGTATTTATGTCTGAGAAAATATCTTGTCATTTTCTGAAAATGAAAACCTTAGGTATAGATTGCAAAATAAACCAATGTCGGTAGTAGGTGTTAGTAAGGCAATGAATATTGTCTTGAAGAGTTTTAGCGTGAGGGGCGAAGAAGTTTTCAAGTTGATTTCAACTATCTTTATGTTGGTGTGATACGAGTTCAAAGTGCACATAATATGAACTTATTTCCCTGTACTCATCGAGAGACATGAAGAGCTGTACAGTAAAGTGTATTTATAAGTTCTGGACAGCGTTACTGAGGAAATAAATAAATTATAAGGGCAACTTGGCTACAAAAATATGATTATCTTGAAATGTCGCTTGAAACTCAATATGGTATTCTGCCGTAACAGGAACATTGCAAGAACAAGATTTTAGTCCGCAAAAGTCTAAAGTATCAAATTGAAATGTTGAAAAAGCTCTCTCTTCTTTCTGAAAAAAAGCAACGGAATACGCGCAGCGTTTGAAGTATAAGCAACCAGAGACAGTATTTCTTTTCTCGGAAATGAAAAGTTTTATTTTCCATCTTCTCGTCACACCAGTCACATCAGCAACAACTCAACTGTTTTTCTACACGCTTCGAACGCTGAGAATCTACCTGAGACGACAATNACACCAGTCACATCAGCAACAACTCAACTGTTTTTCTACACGCTTCGAACGCTGAGAATCTACCTGAGACGACAATAGCAAAGAAGAATCTGAATTAATTGTGTATTATGTATGTACGCGCACCACTCAACAATGAATTCGATGCTAAAAATATTATGTAAGAATTAGTTATTAAAAATTAATTAAATATATTAACGAAAACACATGTGTGTTTTATAGTTGAGGCCATATCTAAAGCATTCATACATTTAATTTTGCTATATTCTAAATTTGTTTATATAACTGTTGTTTATTTGTTAGTTATAGATTAAAAATTATTACCATGCACATGCTGGAGATGGGCCCTTTAATTTTTAAATTTTTTAATAAAACCCTTTTAGATTCTGTAATAATGATTGCTTGCACACTTTAACNACACCAGTCACATCAGCAACAACTCAACTGTTTTTCTACACGCTTCGAACGCTGAGAATCTACCTGAGACGACAATGGCAAAGAAGAATCTGAATTAATTGTGTATTATGTATGTACGCGCACCACTCAACAATGAATTCGATGCTAAAAATATTATGTAAGAATTAGTTATTAAAAATTAATTAAATATATTAACNTATTATGTAAGAATTAGTTATTAAAAATTAATTAAATATATTAACGAAAACACATGTGTGTTTTATAGTTGAGGCCATATCTAAAGCATTCATACATTTAATTTTGCTATATTCTAAATTTGTTTATATAACTGTTGTTTATTTTTTAGTTATAGATTAAAAATTATTACCATGCACATGCTGGAGGTGGGCCCTTTAATTTTTAAATTTTTTAATAAAACCCTTTTAGATTCTGTAATAATGATTGCTTGCACACTTTAACGATATCACGCACATTAGAATCTATTCTCGAGCCTTCAAACATAACTGAAAACGGGTTTTTCACACTGCTGTATTTCAAAATATACTGATCGGAAACATGCATAACTTTTAGGATCCTGCACTGAACTTTGATGCAGACTTTCCACCAACGAAATGATAGGGTCACCGCTTAGAGTCTCAGAGGTAGACGCAGTACGACGAGAACGCTACACACCAGTTCAGAGCCTTGCGGATAGGAGTGATGGTGCAATAGGCGCGCGTGTCAGTGTCGCCTTTATCGCTCTCCTGCCTCTGTGTCTCAAACATGTAAAACAGCTCCAGGTAGGCGGCGCCGTTAATGATCTACACAACCCTGCTTTCCGTTACACGTTAACAAAACGTAAACAATTTGAAAAAAAAAAAAGGATGCCAAGAAGCTAATACATTGAATACGTGCGCTGGAAAGACAAACAAAAAAATGTATTCGTAACAGTGACACGTGTTTGCAACATTACATTCCTTATAATCAAATAAAAATAACCGCTTCCTTTACAAATGACGTAAAAAATTTAATTTTATAATATTTTATATGTGAACTAATTAGAAACTGCAAACGTACATCTTTTTTCTCTGTTTTAAAACCATTTTGTCTACGTAATAACTATTAAAATTTGCAAATAGAACAGAAAAGACAGTTATTTTACAAAAATGAAATATCCCTTAATACTAACGGAAGTGTAAAACTCTTATATGGTTTGCCTAGAAGACAACCGAACATGTCATACGCGAGGAAATTTGACAACGATGTTATTAATAAATCCGGAAGACATCGTGAGTAGACTAAATTTCCCGTTCTCGAGGTACGAAGGCATGGGAGCAACACGGGCGACACTAGCCGTCACACTAGTAGAGGACGCCACTAGCCAACGCACTAGATTTATATGAAGCGTCACCACATAGCAGATCAGTACACAGAGACGAAACAGTACATAGGTGCCTTTGATGGGGGCGTAACCGTTCTCCGATTGGTTGCGCGAGGCTCCGGGAACGAACCTTGTGTCTAAATGGCTACTGCATGCTGCGGCAGGTTCCCTATTGTCCAGGCTGCCGACTGGCGAGTTAGTTACCATGGTCGCTGATTGGCTGACGGAGTTCCGCCATGTTTCTGGCTAGTGACGCTATTTTCTTGGCGTGTACGACTGTGGTTTGCGGTATAAGCAGCTGTTTTGCTTCTGTATTATTAAGTACTCTGTGGTGCCACTCTGTCCCAACGCCAGCAAACAGACTTGCCGTCATACAGTTGTAACTATGGCACTTTAAGCGGCTACCCTGTCATTTGATTGGTAGAAAGCTTGTAGCAAAGTTTAGTGCAGGGTGTTGTTTGTACACTGTAAGAAATATTTCTCAAATCTATCCCATAAGCGTACACTCATTTCTGAGAAAACACGAAAGGTAATTTTTTCCCCCATACATTAATGGTTGCTTTCCTACGTTTGTTCAGAGTAGAGTCAAAAGCATTGTAATGTTCCCAACTTTGTATGATGTCCTATCATTTCTATATTTGTAGCCTGATTTATTGTAAATTTCGTGAACTACTCGTAGGTTAAAATCTTTCGTTACAACGTAGAAAGGTTACTGAAAAAAAAAAATTACAATGAAATACTAGTGTCGCAGATATTCATGCAAGAGATGAGCATTCTAAGATACCCGTTTTCGCCATGTTTAACATGCCTACAAAACAATGTTTGCTATATACGTGAAGATCTAAAACTGTATTCCTTGTTAACCTGGTGTGAAATAGTTTGCCAAGGGATGAAAATCTGTGAACCTGTAGAAAAATTTATTTAAAAATAAATGTATCTCAAACATAACGCAGTTCTTGCCCCAGAATATGACATCCAGCGTGTTTTAGATAAAAAATTTAAATGCCTTCAAAATTAAATTAGATTTTAATTATAGCATTACAATCAACTGCTAAATAACGTTACCACCTCAGCGTGGCTTAGGTTCGAGAGTATACACGCTTCTCTGCATAATAAATTAGATTTAGGTAACGCCAAGATTCGCTATCATAGCGTTTCCATCCAAATAAGAATAGTACCGCATATAAACCAGATTCCGACGTGTAAGAATCTGTTTTACAACGACTGAAACGATAACCATATTTTTCTGCAATACGTGAACTGCTATGTTATTTTAGTTTTTATTTCGTGGCTCTTGGACGCACGTGACATTCGTTGTCGAGCCAAGCTACAACTGCCAAGCCTAATGCGCTTTCACTGTTTCTGTCCGGGGCGGCGAACGCCGAGGGACGGATCAATGTTTCAACCGACGAAAATAGCATACCAGCACTTCAGCACAGCGCGTCAATCAACTCGACTGACGTAAAGGAAATTATACGAGAAGCGTGCGGATAAATGCGTCCTGCGAGCTGCAACGACCGAACGAACGGAGCGGGAATCTCAGAGACCATGTCGAATGATAAACTTAAAATGCTGTGGCCCTTGAATATCGCAACTCAGAATAAAACGAATCACGGCCAAAGAAAAATTACGCACGTTTGGGACCTGCATAACACGTTGAAGGTTTGTGCGTAAAACTAACAAGCTACTAAGATCAAATAAAACTGATGGCATGGGTAAGAATACAAGTCGTGCTAGAAAACCCGATTACCTTGTGTAAGTGAGCCGTTTATTTTAACATTGCGCAATGTGGTCAACCAATTACATTATAAAGTCACAGTGAATTTAGGTATTTTACAAAAATCGGTTGAATTTGCCATAGGCAGCTACAAACAGAAACCAGTCGTAAACACGAGGACCAGAAGCTTCCACTGTTTTTAAAACAATGTAATGAAGAAGCGCTAAAGGTGACACTGGCTCATCAAATACTCCATTGGCCATATTTATGCAAAACACCCAAGTTTCGTAGTCATGCAGCGTGTAATAATAAAAATTTAAAACTAACTCTGACAATATAATTTTATTGCACAATTAATGTAGGTGTATGCGCCACATTTCTATACTAGTTTAAAGTTTCCGTGCCATAATTTTGACATATATATATATTATCCTTAAAATAACCATTCGGGAAATCTTTTTTTTTTCGAGTAAATACAGCTTTCAGACAGCTTCAGAAGGATGGACACTTTGCCCATAAACAGATGATGAGCAAATTTTTAAAGTGATATTTGTAACTAAAATACTCGGTGAAATTGTCAGCATTTCTCTAAAGTTTTGCATGCCGCTTCCTTATACAGTAGGCAGTGAATGTATCCCTATCAGTCACAGTGTCCGATATACAGGCCTTCACAGGATCATTGCAACAAACTTCTAGGAGTGATAGGTAATGTAATGAGGAACAACTTTAGTCAGAGAACGGATGTTCGGAGTCGCCCCGTTTGGACGCTAGGCGTCTTTGTAAAACAAGTTATAACGCGTGGCAGGTTAGCAGTTAACGTTGCACACAGCAGGCACCAGCTGCGTACCTCCCAGGTAACAGTGATATTTGATGCAGTGCTGTAGGGGTGGTGATAATAATAAGTAGGTAGACGTTTGTAGGTTACAGTACTTTATTTACTGCCTGTTACACATTTCCATAAGTTAACCTAAAGCAGGTGCTCAAAATGACGGCTCTCCGCTTGATTGCAGACGTTGCAACGCTGATGCATTGCCTGTCGGACCCTTCAGAAGATGCCACAAGTGGTTTGAACCGTGTTGCATGCCACCTGTATTCGTTCCACGAGAACGTCGAGTGCGGTTCTCCACAATACCTCATTTCTGCTACTGTATGTTATATGTTCTATTCATCGGTATAAAAGAGAGCGTACTAGTTTCTATAGCAGAGGATAAGGAAGAACAAATAAGTTTATACCCACGGTACTAAGGGCTAACAGAAAATGTAAACAGCAGACAAACAAATTTACGACTCGCAGTTTACAGATAACAGGAATGCATTTGCAATAAAATTTCAGCTTTACGTACTTTTTCATACATTCTTTATATAAATTAAACTTTAACAAGACATTTACATGTTCTGTACGACGAACCTTTATGACATTCATTAACACATGACAAGCAATTTTTTCAAATATTTCCTTCAATAAACATAGTAATCGAGCTCGTCCTTTTGTGTACACGCTTTTACTGTTCGAAGGATAAAAAACAAATCTCTCATACCAGTGGAAAACATTTTTTTCGTATAAGTTTAAATTATTTTTACCTATCTGCAATTTTGTTATCTTTCCACAGATTTTTAAAATACACATTGTCTTGTAAGTAATAAACACAGTGTATACATTTCACCGGACTCGAAAGTTAACCTCTAAGGCTACAGTAAAACATATTTATTAACTATTATTCCATGAAAGTGCTTCAAAAAGTGCTTGCTTTACCGTGAATAGCCTATAAAAAAATATTACCCTGTGATGTGGTACATGCAGTTGTGTACTGACATGTATTCACTAAAATTATTTACTGTTGCCTTAATATAACCGTTTGAATTACTGTGAGTTTTCTAGTTATTTACATAAGTGCTAATTTTAATGTGATACACAGTAAGGAATTATTCCCAAATTTACCACACTGTTGAATACGTATAGTGAGAAACATAACATGATAATTTTTTACCCCATACATCCGAGATAACGTTCCTACATGTGTTCAGGAATAGGGAAGTTCCCAAC
The DNA here is from genome assembly GCA_002778355.1 of Clitarchus hookeri. Lineage (NCBI taxonomy): Eukaryota > Metazoa > Arthropoda > Insecta > Phasmatodea > Phasmatidae > Clitarchus > Clitarchus hookeri. The sequence continues at coordinate 317,424 of NQII01003376.1, read as the reverse complement.
TTTGTATTAAAGTATTGTATTATATTGTAACGCTAAATATTCCTAAATTTACAGCCTACTGTTATATTGAGATGAACCCGTCCACAAGTAAACGTGCGATCGCTGACGATATGGACGTCAGTCACACCTCCGTGGGGAGAGTGCTCCGCGAGCACATACTACATACATCCATTCCAGGTGCAAAAGGTACAGGCACGTGGACCAGCTGACTTCGAGCCCCGTATGCCAGAAAGTCGTGATATTCCTGGCCGTCTAAAGGAGATGAAAGGATAAAGGGGCCAATAACTTGTTCGTGGACGATGCCAGCTCACACGTTCGCTGCAAACTGTTGTTGGTGATGTGCGGCCACCAATGCACCGATTCGGGAAAACGATATTTCTGGGGAAAAAAAAAATAAAGTCAAATGTAATATAAAAATATATTTTTTACCTATTTACTTTTTTTATCTTAAAATATATTTCTTTGATATTATAAAGTTGTCCAAGAAATTCCGTCTTTGGGGTTATAAAAATCTCTAAACGTATTACGAAAACTCTCATTAACTTCACCTTGACAAGAAAAATTAAAAATGGCCCATTCACTGTTACTCCTACCAACTTTTCTGAAACCCTACTACAGTCTACTTTCAGGCTATTCCCCGCCTCATGCCAACAAAGCGCAACTAAGTCAAGAAATTTGCAACAAACGAACAACGCACCGCAATTGTGTCCACTAAATTTAATAATTTACTCACAAAAAAAATTTATTACCATTAACAAATTGCGTGAGTACGACGAAGGTTGCCACATAATATCGTTACAGCTCGCGTTTAATAGTTGCGTTTAATGTGGTTTGCTTGACGGATGTGCCACTATGAGGCATACATGTTCCTCCATCATTTATAGCTGCAAGACACCAAATAAAGCCTAGGTGTCTGTGTGAGCCAGAGAGCAAAGTTCAGTGAACACGCAGCATTCCGCGACGGCGCATTCCACAAGACTTGCCCAGCTGGATGAGTTTGAGACAAGCCGCGTCGTCGGCCTCCGAGAAGCGAGTTGAACGTTTCGGCGCATTGCTGCCACTTGAACTGTGAGTCAGTGTTGGACGCAGTGGGAACATGAGTGTATACACCCGTTGAGAAGGCTCGGGTCGACCCCGGCGGACCACCAGTAGAGAGGATCGTTTCATCGTGCGACAGGCTCTAAGCATTCCGCGTGCGTCACTGCGCACCATGTAACAGCAGCTGGGGATACGCATATGTCCACCAATACCATATCCAGGCGGCTAACAGAACGGGATCGGTCGTCGAGGCGTCCCTTCCGATGTCTACCATTACGACCTGAGCATCGCCGAGCACGTGTGACCTTCTGCTGGGAACGGGCAGCATGGCAGCTTGCGGATTGGCGACGAGTCGATCTGGATACAGACGACCGCCTATTTCGAGCCTGGATACGTCCTGGTCAGCGCCGTGATCCGTACTTCAATGTAGAGCGGCACACCGCCCCAACGAGAGGTGTCATGGTGAGTGGTGCCATTTCCTATGATTCACGCACCCCACTGGCGGCGATTGAAAGAACCGTGATGGCGTGGTGATACGTCCAAGAAATTCTACGACCATGTGTGCTCCCTTTCCTGGTGCAGCTTGACATCCTCATTTTCCAGCAGGATAATGCCCCGCCTCACACAGCACGAGTATCTCTGGCCCGCCTTCGTGATGTCAACATGCTTCTTTGACAAGTAAGTTCCCCACACTTCTAGCCCATCGAGAACGTTTGGGACCAGACTGGATGGAAACTCCGGCCAGCAGCAACTGCGGTGGACTTGGAGGGCCAGTTGCGCCAGCAGTAGCAGGATCTTCCTCAGAAGAACATGTCTGACCGTATCGCTGCCTGCTCCGTGCTACGGGTGGTCCAACACCATACTAAGTGTTTCCTACAAGATTTGGTCCTCTGCAATGCATACTGGCGTGGTGCAATATTTTAATGTTTTCTGTATAAATACTACCATTCCTGCACATGTACCCACTTACGTGCCCTTGCGATGGCACCTCCAGGGTTATCAATTTATTTTGCAAATGAGTGTATTTTCCATGAGAAGTAATTTTTTCCTAGGCATTACCAACGCACCTATTTTCTCTGCATTTTCATTCATATAATTATAAGTAAAATATAATTTACAGATAAAATACAAGCAAAAATACAGTTTAACCAAAAATAAAACACCTTTATATTAACACAAGTATAGAACGCTTGTGAAACATGACACATTTAAGAAAGAATCAAACACTTTATATATTTTAAGTGAATTTTCAAAAGTTTTATTCAAAAAGTATGAAGATGCTACGAATATACTCAATTCGCTCCATACACTGTAAAAAGAATAATTAGGCTAGAAGAGTATTTGGTTCTGAATCGTTTGAAAATTTAACAAATAGCTTTTCAAATCATGTTGTTTTATTCAGTCGAGACCCTTTGGACGTAAATGTATCTACAAGCAAAAAATATTTAAAACGCTACAAACGATTACAAAATGATTTATTTGTGGACCTTATTTCCATAACGTCTCTAGATAAAAAGTTTTTAATCAGATTTTAGGTACGCGCGTATTTGTTAACGCTTCCGCTCTGAGAGCAAAAAATTCCATCTGATATTAAACGTCCTTTACACCATTTATATTTTAGTTCATTGATTCAAGACTTAAAAAAACAAAATTCTCTTGTCCAACATACTTCATTTATAAAATTCATTTATTACTTTGTTTTCGAAAACGCATGTAGTCCACAAAACTCTTTAAATGTGATCGTGAATAAAATACTGAAAAATTACAAAATAAAATGTTTTGCACTCTTTTGCGTTTGACAGTAACCTAACTGAAGTAAGGTTTATTCTACTCAGGTTGAAAAGCTCAATACTTTTAGTTTGGCAAATAAAAATATTTTCCACCAGGGTGCACTGGTATTGCATGTGTGCCGGATTTTTCAGTTTTGAATGTAAGTAAATGGGATGATTGCAATTTCCATAAAATAAATTCAATTGTTTGAAATATTCTTATTTGTATTGTGTTATAGAACCTGCGTAAGAATAAACTCTGTTCTTCGCACTAGAACGGAAATATAACGATACATGTCCATAGGTTTTGTAATATTCTGTCGTGAAATTGGGTTTAGCAGAAATCTGTGTTACAGAATTAATTAATTTAAATATGACATATAAATTGAAAACATAGGGAAAACAGTCAAAACTATAAATTTTAGGACTAGCTTGCGCAGTTTCCTTAAGGGAAAGGAGAAATTTACAAATTTTGTTTTAATGACAGCTATATTGATTTCGCACTTATAATCATAAGTGGTTTTCATTGAAATAAGTTTGCTTGTGAACGCTCAATGCATAACGCAGTTGTATTTTTTAGTGTTTACTCTTATATACACCATTGGAAAGCGTGAATGATGGTTAAGAAATATAGTTTATCGTAAAAATTTTGTTTGGGGCAAGTATAACCACAATTCGAAACAAACACGAACTTTTACACACAAATAAATATAAAACATTTCTCCGTTTACCGCCAGGGGCCGCGGTGTAGTAGTGGTCAGACTACTTTCCTCCCACCTAGGCGAATGGGGTTCGATTCTAGGCGGGGTCGCTCCAGGATTTTCGTATGTGGAAATTGTGCTGGCCGATACCGCTGGTCGGCGGGTTTTCTCAGGGATATCCCATTCCCCTTGCCCTTCCATACTTACCTCGTTTCGTTGGCTTTCAAGATCGTCCAAATCTCTCCACTCCACTAACCATTCTATTTAAAAACGACCCGTGTTCTTGCGGTGGAAATTTTCCCTGTGCCGAACTCTCCCATAAGAAATCTCGTTTTGCTCCCGACCTGAGTTGAGTAGAATAAACCGTAACTGAGGTAGAATCTTCGCGGGGTGACTGCGGCGGTAGCTGCAACTGGGACGTGGCGCTCCTAGCGGCGGCGCGAGGAACCTCGTCTCTCGGCGAGGCGCTCGGCAAACCTCGGCTCGGCTCGCGCCGGCGGGGTGACAGATCAAGTGCGGCCGCGCGAGCCGGAGGTTGTGTGCAGTTTGTCGGTGCAGGCGAGCCGGCCAGTGGTCCACGCCGCGCCGGGAAGCCACCACTGGTCCAATTACCTTTTGTTGTGATCGACATGCCAAAAAAAAATATTGAACGTGTTACCGGTACAAGTAGCTCTAAATAGTAACGAGTAGATTTTTTGACGCGACAGGAAAACGGGAGAAATTAGCTGCGTAGAGGTAGTAACTTAACTTATTTCGTGTGTATTTTTATTAGTTTTGTATGGTGTTTTAACTGTCGAGTAGTTACCTATTCTGTGCTCAAGTGATTACATATCTTTATTCGGACATGGTTGTGGCTTGTGTACTTTTGTGACGTAATTTACAACTGTCTGGACATTTGCGGGCTTCTACAACTTCTCCAAACGGTAAGAATATATATATATTTAAATAATTTGATAAATAAAGTGTCTGGAACCATAAAACCAAAAAAAAAAAGAACCATAACTGGCATGATTTTTAATTTGTATACACTCTTGTGACTGTTCTTCATATGCACTTACGTTCGGTTGAAAAGTTCGTATTCATTTAATCAGAAAACTCTATTTATGTAATAGTAGCCGCATGCTCTCATAACCTGTTTGTTTTCCTTTACACGGAGGATCAAGGCAACAACTTAACCAGCTGAAACGAAAATATTGGAAACGTTCTTTATATATATATAAATACACTTTGGAAAGTAGTCAAATGCAAGCACAAGTAAACTTGTAATTTGCAGTTACTGTGGAGAAGATGTGACTACGCTGTTACAGTAGTAGTTTTAAAAATATGCACGTGTAGTGAAGGTTTTGGTCTATTAGACCAAGGAGGTGGTCTAATGTAATTGTCTTTAGATGTGACGCAGGATAAAATGAAAGCGTGACAAATCTATGGTTGAACGTAGGTGATTTATGAAACAGAACTTCGACTTAATCTCGACTGCATAGGCTGTAACTGTCGGTAAGTTTTCAGTTTGTGCAACACACGCTCGGACACTGAATCGTACTTACGCCCCATTTTTGTCCTCGAAGTTGATAACGACAGTTGTTTTTGACACATTATAAAGTGTAAATACAAAATTTCTTTCTGAAACATTGTTTTGACTGAAGGTAAACAAGCTTCTTAATGATAACCAATAGGGTCACATACTGCACTTATAAATGTGTACAGCAATATGATAGATAGGAAGTATTCTGTTTCTTACTTAGAAAAAGCTAAGGTTCTTTATAAGTGACCTTATTAACATACCCAATATAGCTTTTTAATAATAACCTATAAGGTTACGAAATACACTTGTAAATGTGTATATCATTATGACACAAGAAATATAACTTCAAAAAGTAACGCTCTCTATAAGTGACCTTGTAAAAATACCTACCCAGTATAGCGCGCAGGAAGACACTGTAAGGTATAAAACTAAGATTGGTAACGAACTTGTCACCTAACCGAGTGCCGTGCTTTACCTGGTGACCGTATTTGACTGTACATCATTGCACGAGCCACTTTCTTCATGCTCCTGTCTTATTCAAAATCCATGTGGCGAAGTATGTAGTCAAGGTCGCTACGGCGCTTTGGAACCTTCAGGTTCTGGGTTCGCATCCCGGTCAAGTCGTGTATGTGTGTGTGTGTGTGTGTGTGTCGTTCCTGGATCGTAGATAGGATTTTTAACAGTCTAAAATAATGTTTTACAATTTCAGCCTATTACGTACTTTTTTCGTGGTTGTAAGAAATTGTACTTTTAAAACGTATGTCAGTGGAGGAAAACGACATTTTAAAAAGAATTACTAAAACGAGCTATATGAATTTAAAATTTATATACAATTTTTTTTCTCGTATAAATCGCAAAATTGAACAAAATAATAATCAAGGTTTTAGCTCAAAATAATTGTTAATGTTATTAGAATGTCGTGAAGACTATTTCTCGGAAACTTGTTACTATGTGCTTCGGCCGTATTTAATTTTTAACTTTTGAAATAAAATTTAAAGCCAAAATAGCTAGAAGTGAATTGTATTATTATTCACTGGCTGTTGTCCCTGTGCATAGCCATTTTTACCCCAGGCCAGGTGGAACGGGATTAGTTACTTATTTCCGTGCAGGTTTCTTATCGGTTCATAGCTAACCTATGATCCTATTGAAAAGATTTAACAGAAATGCACACGTATTAAAAGTCTACCTTGTCTTAAAATGAATTCGCGAAATTTTCCTGTCCTTACTTATTACTGTCGGATTTCAAAGAAACGGCAACATTGAAATCCCATGACTTCAATAAACACATTAGCTGAAATCATACTTTGCATTAAAATAACTTTCTGAAATTTGCACGAGACAAAATTGTTAGTAAAAAAATTTTTATTTTTACGCAAAAAAAATTTAAATGTTGCTTTTAAAATGACTTTGTATTTCAATATAGTTATCGATATCACGCCAAGAAACCGTGAAATACTCTGAAGAAAAAGTCTCTTAAACAGCCGTAAGGATGTCAAACCTGGCAGTGTTCGCGGTAGTGCGGCTGTTGGTGTATTATGACTGGAAATTAACTTGAAGAGTGAGTATATGTAGAGTGCGCACGTCAGACGCGCAGTGAAGTCTCCGTTTTTCAACATTGAAATGCTTTTTTCTTCTTCAGAATTGCCGAAATCACGGGGCTTCCACTAAAGTTAGCACACTGTTTACATACATTCTTTGATATGCTAGTGCACTACTATTGACAAAGTCGTGACGCAGATATGATGCAATCAAGTTACGCAATGTATATTTTCCCGTTTTTGTAAACGAAATGTAAACAAACGGAACATCGTTGTTTGAAAAAGTGGTTTTGACGGTTGTTTTTGTGAATTCGTGAGCCAACACTGGGTACGTGAGCAAAATACAAAAATCGGTTTACTTCATCTTTATTCTATGAATAAATAAGCCAATGACGATTACCGAAAGCACAAGTCACTATAGTAGGTATGATTCCAGGTGGAAAAGTACTAGTGGTAGTAAATTAGTTGCCACTGTGTGAATTCCGTATTCCAGCAGTCAATTTCCTACAAATACAGTCGTTTGGGTTAACTTTGTCAGTTAAGGTTAACACTGTACCGCATTTTTTAAATTTAAAACGCAGGATATAGAGCACCAATCTTATTGTACTCTTAATTTTAACAGTTTTATTCATAAAGAACATGGCAGTATGCAAGAACTGTTCGAGTATTTATTTAATATTAAATTAGCCTGGTCATACAAAGTTACCCTAGCTGGTGCAAAGGTACCCCAAATTACAGTATAACGAGTATTATTTATAGTGACACGTTCGTAATTTTGGAGACGTTTGTATGTAAGTTAATAGAACTATATTATTTAGAATAAATTGACAGTGAAATTCTGTAAAAGCATTTTGTCATTCTGTGCATGCGTTTCTGTGACATCAAAACACATTCTTATTGGCTGCATGCGGTAATCGTGTGATGATATTTTTGTCCAACAGCCATTAAAAGATAAACGTTCAGCGAACTTCATCTAAAGACTGTTCATGGGTAACTAAGCACTTTTTAATCAAACATTAAAAAAAGAAATCATTGTTCACAACTACATAAATGCTACAGTACGCACTGACATGCATGCTGTTAGCTAAGTTGACAGCGAATTATTAAAAATAGTTCGTAAATCTTGACGTTTTATTGTGAGCGTAACGTTGAAATATGTGGCCACTGATTTTAGTATTTGTGGTTTTTTTACAAATAAGAGCGTGAATATATATCCAAGTAACACATTTGCATTCCTAACAGTTCCACAGTTTCTCTGGGAGAGCGCATGAATAAGGTGATCAGGCTCACCACAGTTTTATTTTTACACATGGCAAAATGATACAAAAAGAGCAGTAAAAGTAGATCGTAAGCAGGGCTTTCTAAAGTGCTCAATTAACCGTGAATGGCCTATACCACCTATCAACTACCACAGCTACTAGCAGGTGGTGACGTCATGGAGAGAGGAGTAGCCGTTCAAAGCTCACCAGCCGTCTGCAACATACCAACGCTGTCCATTCTACCGGAGCCCTTATGTTTCACACACGAACAAATTTTGTCTATAGTTTTCCGGGGTTAATTATATAGGCCATGTATTTTTTTTTATCAAGTAAGCCATAGCCCAAAACCCCCGGTTACTTTCAGAAGCTGCGGGAACCCGCCTCCATATAAGAGTTGGTTGGGACGCCAACTTTCATTTCTGTAATAGGATTTCTGGGTTCCAGCCCCGCGTTACGAGTGGAAGTGAGCCTCTGTCGTTTTAAATGTAAGTTTAATTAAGTTTATTTTGTAATCCCCTTCCCCCGGCTCAATCCGATTAGACTTCCGGCATAAAAGTGAGTCGTTAACGACACAAATAAAATAAATTGTATAGGTTGCAGTTAACAAGAAAGTTATGAGTTATATGTGGGGTGGTGAAATCATACCGACAGTATTCAAATATTCAGTTTCGTACATAATTGCACATTCATCGGAAGAACAACTTGCAACACATTCTTGGAATGCATATTAAAACACTTGTTAATAAATTTAAAACCGATTCGCGACTGATTAAGCTATTTATGTACTGTACATGAGTATACTATGGCTACAGCGATAATATCGCAAGAAAAATTCGACTGACTGCTAGTTTCACCAATCAGCGCATGGTAACGTACTTGCCAGCCAACAACCCAGCCAATAGGGAATATATTTTATCATGTATTAGCCAATCAGACAAAATGCCTATTCCAGTGTCTCGCGCAGCCAATCAGCGAGTGAGTACGCTCCACCCACATCAAAGAAGCGTCTATGCTATTTCACTTCTGTATACTTGCTCATTCTCTGCCTAGGCTTTGGAGGTATTGGTAAATTACAGTAGTAGTGTAATATATTTGCACTAATGATCAACGCAAAAAAATACGTGAACGAAATAATATGCTATTTCATTTTTAAAAAATTTTATTCTCCCATTTAATTTTGCGATCACATGTCAGAAATATTTCCTTCGCGGTTGATTGTCGCGTATGTTGGCTAGAGCTACGTATGAAGCTGTTTTACCTCTGTGCTCTTAAGTACTCTGTGGTTCAGACCTCAAATGATTAAGGAACCACTTCACTAAGTTTTTCGTTTAATTACGAATTACTAAAACGCACATCAGGTTTTTAATTTTATTCACTCATTAGCTCCCTCCACAACTCCCTTTTTATAGCAAGAAATTATGTGATGAATGGTTATAATTCTGGTGAATTGCCAATCTTTTAACATATTCAGACCCAATGTATACAACTGTGTACACAACGCGCAAGAAAGTAATGGTTTTTGCCGGTGCTGTACACTGCGAGTCTCAATGCCCGATGCCTTCCCTGTGGGCAACTGATTCATAAACCGTACTGCTGGCACAGTAATGAATGCTTCATATTACTATAACCGAGACAAACACGAAGTCTGCAAATCATTAGTTGTGGCTACGAACAATTATTGTGTAGCCTTAGGTTCATCGAGTGTAGGTGCGTGAAGAGAAGAGATTTGCCGGCTCTTAACAGCGAGGTCGTTAGAGCCAATGTGGGTGATTGAGGCGAGCATGGAGCAGCGCCGGAATGAAAAAACGGGAGAACCAGCGGCATCGTCCCGCACGGTTCCCACATGCGGAAATCCGGGAGTGACCCGGCCGGGGATTGAACCCGGTTCACCTTGTTGGGATGCCAACAGGCAAACCGCTCAGCCACCGCGGCCCCATACATCAAGATATTTCTTGTTTGCGTCACCTGAAGTCTTAAATTAAAGTGGGTTAATTTTATTAATTTATTTTCGTAACCAAAAAGTTATCGTAAAACATTAAAAAGTAATGGAAATTTAATACCGAATAATATTCTATATCAGTTTATGTTTAACTTACTGTTAAAGTAATGGTTTCGCTCTCCTTCATTAAGTACGTAAATTACATATATGTTGTGATTTTAAACTGTACTAAGGCATACAATTTTCGAGAACATCAGGTAACTACATTTCATTCGCACTTTGCTGTTGACAGAAATTTGTTCTCCGTGATTAATGGCACACCATACATTTATACACAGGTTTATTTTGAAAGACAAAGCTTGTTGACAGAATAAAATATACTTGCAAACAAAACAATTTTAGACTGATTTTTTTTGTGCCCTCTGATTTATCGTTGTGTCCAATCTCAGTGGTCATCTGTATGCATGTGCATTTTTGTTGGAACGGACTGAGGAAATTAACGATAAAGCCCTTTAAATATAGCAGCAGCTCCAGGGTCGGGAGTCTTTTGGTAGACGCCAGTTGGCTAAGTGCGGTAATCAAGCAACGTCTGGTGCAGCGAGGGACGTCGGTGAGGATTGCGGGACAACGGCGGACGAGGTGTTTGTGGTGTGAATGGACGAGAGGACGTGAAACCTGACAAGTGAAGGCTACTGTGCATGAGGGTGTTTTGAGAACTCTATAACATTGCGGACTGATGGGATCTGGACTAATTTGAGGTGGGAATGTATGAACAAGTGATACGGACTTTATTGTAAACATTGTAACTGTAAAATATGGACACATCATAGTAACACAGCCAGCCATGCACAACTTTACAGCCACTTAAGGCCTGGTTACCCTGTCACTTGGAGGCTCCAGAGCAGCTGTAGAGAGTCACAGTTACTCCCGGTCAAGCCACAGAGATGAAGATGGAGGAGCGGTGGAATGCAAGGACGAGGGAAACAGGAGTACCCCAGGAAAACCCGCGACCGACGGCAACTTCCGCCACGCCCGAAAATTCTTCACCCACCTCTCTGTTAAAGGCGCTGTACCGAAACCTCTGTAAAGGCTGTTCATGGTAAACTGAGCACTTTTGAAAGTCTTGATTGAGATCTACTTGTATTCACATGTGTATTCTTCCACCATATGTATTATTACTATTGACATGTACCTGATCGCCTTATCCATGCGTCGGTCAAGTAAAGTTGTAAGTCATGGAACTACTTTTCCTTCGTCGTTACCAACTTTACTGAGCGTATGCCAGTCAGTGTAACCCTTTAAAATTTACGCAGCTATGGACAGTGACAATTTTCAGAGGTTGATTTCAATAGTGCTCAAATGAATGTGAACAGCCTATACTCAATTATATTTAAATAATAGCTCTGTACTACGATCTTGTGTTTGTATTTATTGAATCTCTGCGTGATTACTGCAACTTTGATAAACAGAGACCCTTCTGCGCCTTCTGGTAGGAGTTTTGCCGTGGAATCAAGAAAGTCACTTCTATCACAATCTTCTTACCACAACTTCCAAATCCTGCTCACTTTCCCTCTTGATATTACTAAGTAGATATCACGGTTATACAACGACACGCTTCACTGTAAACTTTTTCCCCATTGTCTGTCAATTTAGGCTATCCAGTACTACAGCGCAAATGAGAGAAGCGGAAACGTCGCACAAAAAGTCAATGCAGCATCAGCAGGAAATTTATGATGTGTTAAAAACGTGGAGTTAATGTTCGAAATTGAACTGCTGAATAAAACGTGTGGTTTTGAGTGGAAATTTTGCCTGTGCAGTAATTGTTAATGAGCTTCGCGTAGCTATAAATGGTGTTCTAATGCGTGGTTCTTGATTACCACTTTAGTTTCCACTTTTGCGTGGTCACAAACTCGCTGAGTAAATTGTTTTAGTAATTCTCCAACAAAGTGGCTTTACTGGCAATATCCCGAATTATCAAAACTAAAGATATGGTTTATACTAAAAAGCATAACAGACTGGCGTAGTTATCTCTGAATGTTGACCATATTTTTAAGGCTAAGAAAAATTTTTGTATATGTATTTTATGGTTAATTTTCGAGTTATTTATACGCGCCAAACTATTTGACATGCTATAGTTTATGAACGGGGTTCCGTTACTCGGGACTGCTAGGTATCTTTGGCAAAAGTCGTGCGTCGTGTCACGATATGCATTTATGTCGCATATCCTGTTAATGACGGCGTTCTTAATTGTGACGAAATTAATTTAAGTTACTCCTCCCTCCCTACACTTAATAATACTGTCTTCCTTGTAATGTGCATTGCCTTGTGATGCTCACCTTATCCCGAATACATACCTTAAATCATGTTGGTTTTTGAAATTTAAGTAATAATGAAAGCTGAATTCGGCTGTTATTTTAAAATACGATTTAAAAATACAGTAAATAAACTCCGAAAAGTATGATCCTGAGGTCTGTGTGAGTGATCATTATTTTAGTCGGGGTCCTTATATACCCACAACCCCCAAGACTTGTACGCACATAATACTTAATATTACACGCCCTGGAATGTTTTGAGCCAATAACACTACTGCATAAGATGAATGGGTCGGCAATATAATGCTACCAATCTCTACTAGTAATAACATACAACTTAGAGAGATATCTTCGTATCAATGCATTACACACGTAGCAGTTAATGCCAGCAGAAGCTGATGACTTTGCCGAACAGAAAGGCTATGACCGTGTTGGTGATATTCTCTGGACGTGCATAGCACCGAACATAATTTTGCGTATAGTACAGCGTGTCTTAAATATTAGAATATTTTCCGTATATTGTGTTAAGTGGTTAATAACACTACCCGCCGCACAGTGCTGACGCCGGGATACATAGTACTTAAGAATACAGAAGTGAAACAGCCCCATATTTCCGTGAACGTCAGCCGCAAACGCCAACAAAATGGCGTCACTTGCCAACAACATGTTGGGAAGCCGTTCACCGATCAGAGCTTGATAACCCAGTGGTCAGCAGGCAGCCCAGCCAATAGGGTGCCTTTCG